>VYZP01001774.1:0-56833 GCA_013400635.1 Hypocryptadius cinnamomeus | reverse complement strand
ATAAAAATGCAAGATGGTACTTCGCCCATACGGGTCAAACAGTATCCAGTTTCTCTAGAAGGGAATAAGGGGCTGTCCATAGTTATCAAACAACAGTTGCAGGAGGGAATTTTGGAAGCCTGTATGTCACCGCACAATACCCCTATACTGCAAGTTAAGAAAGCTGAAGGGAAATATAGGCTGGTACAGGACCTGAGGGAAGTCAACAAGAAGAACATTGCTAGACATCCAGTTGTGCCTAACCCGTATAGTCTTCTGAGCCAAATTCCAAGAGAACATGCTTGGTTCACTATTATAGATTTGAAGGACGCGTTCTGGGCGTGTCCTCTGGCAACAGAATATAGAGATTGGTTTGCCTTTGAGTGGAAAGACCCAAGTACAAAAAGGAAACAACAGCTAAGATGGACCCGACTACCACAAGGGTTCACTGAATCCCCCAACCTCTTTGGACAAGCCCTGGAGGGTTTGTTAGAACAGTTTGTTCCTGAAGAGGAAGTACAGATCCTGCAGTATGTTGATGACCTGATGGTGTCAGGGAAGGGAAAAGATCAAGTCGGAACAACTAGCATTAAGCTTTTGAATTTTCTGGGGGAGAAAGGACTAAAAGTTTCCCAAGAGAAACTACAGTTCATACAATCAGGAGTAACATACCTTGGGCACATAATAGGAGAGATATAAGAAATTGAGCCCTGACAGAATTTTAGGTATTTTGTCTCTCCCAGCTCCAAAAACAAAAAGGGATGTGAGAAAGTTCCTGGGCCTGTTCAGATATTCTAAGTTATGGTTGGATCAATACATGCAAAGTGTAAAATTTTTATATGATAAGTTGGTAGCTCCAGATCTCATAATTTGGACAGCAGAAGACGAACAACAGCTAGAGAGCCTAAAAGAAAAGTTGTCCTCTGCCCCGGTCTTAAGCTTACCAGACCTCAGGAAGGGCTTTGATTTTTTTGTGAGTGCTGAAGGGGGTATAGCCTATGGTATACTAACTCAAGACTGGAGAGGTTGCAGGAAACCCATGGTTTACATCTCCAAATTATTAGATCCAGTGGCTAGAGGCTGGCCAGTTTGTATACAAGCAGTAGCAGCTACTGCTATCCTGATAGAAGAGACTCAAAAATAGACCTTACAAGGAAAAATTAAAGTACATACTCTTCACAATCTTAAAACAGTGTTGAGCCAGAGGGCTCCACAGTGGCTAACCAATGCAAGAACATTAAAATATGAAATAATATTAATGAACACAGATGATTTAGAATTCATCACATCAAACACTCGCAATCCAGCACAATTCCTTATGGGAGAGCCTATAGAGAATTTAGAACATGATTGCCTTGAATTGATTAACCTCCAAACCAAAGTAAGAGAGAATTTAGAAGATCAGCCTGTAGCAACTGTTAGAATCTTGTTCATAGATGGCTCTTCGAGGGTAATAGATGGAAAAAGAGGTTCAGGTTATGCCATCATAGATGGAGAAACTTTACAAATTGAGGAAAAAGGGAAACTACCCCCAAACTGGTCAGCCCAAAGTTGTGAAATATATGCCCTGAAAAGAGGATTGGACTTACTGGAAGGAGACCAGGGAACTATTTATACAGATTCCCAATATGCATTTGGGATAGTTCACACTTTTGGGAAAATATAGGAGGAGTGTGGATATCTAAGCTCAAAAGGAAAAAAGCTTAGCTCATGAGAATCTAGTCAGGTCCGTATTAGAATCTCTACAGAAACCAACAGAAATAGTGGTGGTCCATATAAAAGGGCACCAAAAAGGAGACAACCTTGAAGTTAGAGGAAACTGACTGGCTGATCAAATAGCAAAGGAAGCAGCTCTAGAATCAGGGGATCCAGTGAAAGTTTTTAAAGCACAAATCACACCTGAAGAGGGAGAAAGAGGAGAGGAACCCATACCCATATTTAGTGAAAAAGAATTAAAGGCTATAAAAGATTTAAAGTCAAGGGCAACGAGGGAAGTGGTTAAAATCAGATGGATGGGTGTTTTTAAACAAAGCACTCACTTGGACAGTGCTAACAGAACTACATAAATTAACCCACTGGGGAGTCCAAGGACTCTGTGATCATTTCCTAAGAAATAAACTGTCCATAGGTGTATATGACCTAGCAAAGGCAATTACAAAGGGGTGTTTAATCTGCCAAAAAGTAAACCAGAATGTTATGAGAAAAGCAGCACTCGGAGGGAGGGAATTAGCTCTAAGACCTTTCCAGGGCATACAGATAGATTTCACTGAGATGCCCTCAGTGCAGGGATACAAACATCTACTGGTTATAGTGGATCATCTCACCCATTGGGTGGAAGCCTTCCCGACTAAAAGGGAAACAGCCCAGGTAGTGGCAAGAGTAATCCTGGAGAACACTATCCCCAGATACAGAATGGTGAACACCTTAAGACTCAGACTGAGGTCCACATTTTGTGGCCCAAAAATTGCAAAATATAATTGAAGCATTAGGAATAAAATGGAGATTACATACTCCGTGGCACCCCCAGAGTTCTGGGAGAGTGGAGCGGATGAACAAAACTCTCAAAAATGGAAGAAACAAAGTGTTTGCTCCTAGTGCTTTTGTGCATCAGAACAAGACCTCGGTCTGATATAGGGATTTCACCCTATAAAATGATGTTTGGACTGCCATTCTTGCTAACACCCTATAGCACAGGAGACTATTTGGAAGGAGAAAAAGCTACCAGAAAACATTTAGAAGTCATTGGAAGAACCCTGAAAGGACTTACAAAAAGAGGATACCTCCCCCAAACCTCCCCTCTTGACGGAAAGGCACATAACATTAACCCAGGAGATTGGGTTTTGATAAAATCCTGGAATAGTGGACCATTAATGCCTAAATTCAAAGGCCGTTTTCAGGTACTCCTCATCACTAATTCAGCTGTATGGACCAGAGAAAAGGGTTGGACGCACATCACAAGAATTAAAGGACCAGTCTCACCCCCTAGCACTGGACCGGATTCAGCATCAGTTTCTCCCTCTGGCATTGGACCAGATTCCACACCACTCTCACCCCCTAACTCAGGACAGGATTCAACCACATCATGAGTTAATTCACCAGAGTATACCATTATAAAAGGACCGAAAGACTTAAAGTTGACTCTTAAAAGGAAGAGCCAAAAAGACTGATGAACTGAATAGGAAAACAGTTTGGTCTCAGAATCATAGCATATCTTAAAGTGTTTTAAGACAGTTCTGTGTTCCAAAAAGGTTTGTAAAAAGGTTAAAGACTGTTAATAAGTGATTCTGGTTAAGTCCTCCCAACTTAGTACCAGGGACTCCAGGTTAATCTTCTGCAGAGTACTCCCCTAGGAGAGACTAAATCAGTAAGGAGAGACTAAGAGAGCTTTAACCAAAGAAGTGGATAGAAGGGACTCTAAAGGGCTTGGAGGCTTCTTCTTAGTAAAATCCCCAAGAGGAAAGGCTGGGTGGGTAGGCTGTGCAGGATGACCCATACCAGACTCTTGGGAAGGGCAGTAATAATGGCTTTCATTGCTGGTGGTGCTCTGGGGAGCCCAAGAGAGCTGTGCAGTAAGTGCTACCAACCGCTCTATGAGGAAGAAGAAGTGTGTTCTTTGTTGAGAGTCCACACCAATTTAAACCCTAATTGTGTTAACCTCTCCCATTTGATCCTTTGCCAAGAGGATGAGAAAATGTATTGGATGACCTGGAATACCACCACTTTTAGGCAGCGACTCCTGGGAGAGTGCCCTGTAGGAGAAGCTTGGTTGTGCTTTGAACGTGATGCTACTGAAGCAGGCCTGGTAGATCTGGTCAAAGAAAAAGAGACAGTAAAAGCAATAAGAGAACAAGACCATTTAGAGATACCCTGAGGTAAACTTATTAATAGATTTAGTGGAAAGAATCAGCCACGAACTGAATCTAACTAATTGTTTGGTCTGTGGAAGTACCCACATGACCGAAATTTGGCCATGGGAAGGGATCAGCCGAGGGCCATTGGAGATTTTGAAATGGATACAGAATAGCCCAGAATTCAGTATTACAGAGGTGAGGGGGAAAGAACAATGGAATCTGAAAGCAAGAATAATAGGAGAAGAATGTATTTTAAGAAAAGGGAAGGGGTACAGTACGCCAGTAGGACGAATGGCTTGTAAAAGGTATTCAGCAGTAAAGAACTCTGCTACCTGGTGGATCCCAAGAGATCCAAACAGATTTTGGTCTGTTGGGAAAGAAGGGAACAAGTGTATCTACCATGAGGCATATGGACTTTATGAATGTGCTGAAAAAGGGATAAACCCCTTTTGGGGAATGAAAGAAATTTCTAAATATTGGGAATGCCCAACAGAAACTAATAACACATTTGGGAGGCCCCCAAACACCTGTTTTGGATCTGTGGTACTACAGCATCCACTAAATTGCCAGGAGACTGGTCTGGGAGTTGCACCATTGGAATTATAAAACCAGCTTTCTTTTTATTACCCAAAGAATCTGGATCAAGTTTGGGAGTTCCTGTATACGATGATTTAAGAAAAACCAAGCAGAAGAGGTGAAGTGTATTAGAAATTGAGGGAATCCAAAATTGGAAAAGTGAAGTTTGGACCCCAAGAAAAATTATTGAGACTTATGGCCCAGCCACCTGGGCTCAAGATGGGTCCTCGGGTTATTGGACCCCGATACATATGTTAAACAGAATCATCAGGCTTCAGGCAGTATTAGAGATGATATCTAATTGGACCTCCTTAGGTCTTGATCATATTAACGACCAACTCACCCAAACCAGAACAGTAATTTATCAAATCAGATTAGCTGTGGATTACTTACTTGCCGACGAGGGTGGGATCTGTGGCAAATTTAATTCATCGGAATGTTGCTTAGAAATTGATGATAAGAGTGCAGTCATTAGAAACATCTCAAATGAAATAAGAAAACTAGCATATGTGGGTAACCAAGAATGGACTCCTGCACTTGATTCCAGTTGGTAGGACAACCTATGGACTTTCAAAGGAAATTGGTGGAAAAAGGTATCCTTCTTCACTGTGTGTACACTTGCTGGTTTGCTCTTCTTACCATGCTTACTTCCCTGCTTAATTAAAATGGTAACATCTGCCATGCAGGCCAACCTAGGGATCTCTGAAGAAATTAACCTGAAGAAACCAGAAAAGGCAATGAAGTTAAGTAACCATGATCACCAGAGTGCTCAGGAAACTTATAATCAATACAAAAAATTAAGCAAATTCTATGCTCACGAGACAGAAATTGCAAGTTGATGCGGGCTTAAGTTTAAGCCTGATCAAAGAAAAAGAGGGGGGACTGTTATGAGTAGAAAAGTTATCCATTTTTTTTAGAGTTGCAGAGTTAACAGGTTAAACCAATCGTTGCTAAGTTGGAGTTTCAACTACTTATTGTTAGTAGTTTCATGTTGTAATCACCTGTTGTTAATAGTGTTTCTTTAATTACCTGTTGTTGATGGTTAGAAATACCTCCTCATCAGGTATCACCCCTGCTGCTTCCGGGAAAATGGCACCCAGCACTGTGAGGAGGAAGTGACATCGAGACTGGTATGCAAATATGGAAACACCTCACCAAGTATAGCAGGAAAAAACCCCTAAAACAACGAGCCACCATGGAATTAAAAGATCTAAGTGACGTCTAGAGGTGAGCTACTGAATCCAGTGTCTGCTAAGACACTTTTTACCTTTCACCCTCACCTAAAAAGATGTCGGCTGGAAAGAGTATCTTGAATATCAAACTGAAAAACTGGAATGTTCTGGTGCTGCTGCAGGGACAGAAGCTGCAGCTCTGCCTGCACACCAGTGGACACAGCTGCAGTCCCCCTTCTCCAGGTTACTCCTGGGAACAGCGGTGGCGTGCGCGTGACCCATTGGGTCCCCACCCAAGCTGATTTTAATAAAGGCCTTAAAAAGGAGCAAGATCTGCTGCTCATTTATTTCAGGTGGGGTGAGGAATCTAGGGGAAGATCTACAGGTTTTACTACAGGTAAAAGAGGTGAGGTATTAGGGTCGAGGGTAGGAGCTCTGACAGGGTAGCTAGTCCTGTCAGAACCAGAGGGGTACTGGGGGAGATGTGGGGAGCTAGGGAAGCCTACAGTGTGGGGGCAGCTGTGTACTTGCTGCAGGTGGTTTGCTCCACTCAGATCACTCGGTTCAGGATGCTGGGGGTCAGGAACAAGGGAAACTGGAGCAGGGGTTTCAGGAGGAACTGGGGAAGATTTATTTGGACTTTCTTTCACTTACTTTTCCATTACTAATGTGATTGTTTTGAATTTTAAAAAGAGAGGATAAAAATTATTTTTTGATTCACCATTGTTATATTTGCCCAATTGTCCCATTAAAAAACCCAAACAAAATTAATTGTAGCAGCAATTTTAATTAAGTAGCTTAAAATATATAAAATTGAATACACTTGAAATATTGACAATACAATTTGGTTAAAATAAGGGATAATTTGGTTCTTATAATACCACATAAGCAAAAATAACTGCGCGGGGTACACGTGGGGTACGGAGTGCAGGGCTTGACCCCCGTCACCTCATGTACGAACTTGCCAAGCCCAAAATTCCCCTTTTTATGCTGTATGTAATCACCATCTCCTCCTATTTTCGATTCGTCACACTTGTATCTCCACCCTCATCACCACCTTCATCGCGCATGCTCCAGCACTCTTTCAGTTGGTCACACCACTCTTTGGGGGTCGTCACTGATGAAGGCCTCTCCTCTTCCTCGATGTCCCTTGATTCACCTTTTGGATTACACATGTGCAGCAAGCTGGTATAATGTAAGCCAACACTAACATAATATAAGCCAATATTATATTCTAGCATCAAAGCAATAAATCTCATATAATTAACATTTTCCTGGTGTCCAACCAAATTTTCCTCTCTTTCAGATAAATTTAGTAATAGTTCTCTCTTGCTTCTTCCTGTTCTGAACATCTGCAGGAGAAAGGGGGAGAAACCCCTCCCCTCCCTTTCTTTCTTGGCATTACACCTTTAACTGTTTTATTATTTCCAAATATTAATTATTGTATCAATATTGATTACTGTTTCGATTTTATTAGCACGAATCATACCTATTTACCACACCATGTATCATTGCATCTTCTCCAAGTTTAACTCCAATCTTTTCCCAAAATCTTAGTGTTTTTACTTCATTAAGAGTAGTAGTTGGAAAATGAAAGAAAATGCACTTAACAAATGTCTTTACTTTTTCCTTAGATAAACAAAACCCTCCCTCCAGTAAGGAATCCACAACTTGGTTATAAACTTCCTTCTCCCTAGCAGACAGTCTCACACCCATTGTACCCCAGTCGGGTCCATCCCGGCCACTAGAATACTCAGACTGAGATTATTTGCTAGTTTCTTTTCCACCCAGCTCTGAGGTAAAATGAAAACTAAAGGGCAGACTGATTTGCCAGACATGAAAACACTTAATAAAACTACTGGTTGACATTTTCTCTGTCTCTGAAACATAAAAACCTTTGGGAGGTTTGGGGGACACATTTTAAAACGTTAACTAATGACAGTGGTTTTATAAATGACTTTATTGATACTATCATGTGTTATTAAACTCATAACAACAAGAATGTCCAAGTATATAAGAAGTAATCAAACCCCTACTGAAACTTGATGAGATCTCTAGCCTTTTCTCAATGGGTCCAGCAGCAGCTGTACTATTATTGATCACTGCACTAAGTAGTTTTTAATTGTTTGGTGTCAGCATTGCAGACCTCATCATTTAAGAATAGCCTTTTTTTTGTCCCCCTTTTGTACCTGTTTGGATTTTTGCAGCAGGGAAACTGAATAATTGAAAAAAATGTTTGTTTCAAGTCACTCAAAAATTGGTTCTGAAAGAATCCAGATTTTATGTTTATTTGTGCCAAAACATCTTGTAGGCTTATATAGCTCACAGAATTTGTTACCTTTTATTTTCTGTCTGGATTCTTAATTTCCTCTTGGTTTTTCTTCAAGCTACACAAATAATCATCTACATAATTTTTATTTCTAGCCAAACCAGGTATTATTACAATCAGTATAGTATAATATTTTTCTCTCTGTACTGTAGCAGAATTTCACTGTTTCATTAGATGCAGGAGTCCTGCATTTCTGGAAATTTCTCTGTGCATTTTCTCCCTGAATGATAGAAGACCCTGTTTTCAGTTTGATTAGAATAGATTAATAAATGGGAGTGAAATTTTTAGTGACAGATGCAGCAAAATATGATGATGAGAGGTTTATTTTATTTTTATTTAGATGAAGGCAAGATAACAAATCTCTCATTTCTACCAGAATAGAGTTACTTTATTCTGTGCCAGTCAATGATGAGTTTTCAGAACTGTTTGTGATCAGTGGTATCAGAAACCCTAGGAAGTGTTAGAGTGCAGTCAAAAATGTAATGCTTGACATACAGTTGACATATTCTGAAGGAGTTACTAAACTGTGAAATAAATTCTTTGTACAGTACCATGATTACTGGACCAATGTTTCTTAGTATGAAAGCCTATTGTCAAAGTTTAATGTATAGCCTCAGACAACAAAAGCAATAGACTGATTTCCAGAAGCATCCACAGACTTTTTAACTTATTTCTTCAAGGTAATTAACAGTATTTAAGCATGTGAATTCTCCTGAGTTCCATTTTCCTTCAAGTCAGTATGAAATATCCATGTGCTTCAATTTCTTGCTGCAAAATGGCTACCTGTTTGGATTCTCTAAATGGATTTAATTATATGTGGGTGGGTGCCTAGATTGGATATCTGACCTATGTTTGCTTATCATGGATGTATTTCAGTTGATCATGATAACTATATGTGGAATCCTCTGAATCCTTCCCCCTCAGGGAAATCCCCAGGGCATTGCCTTGTAACAATTTACCATAGAGTTTTTCCCACCTAGGCAGACAGAAAAGACTTCCCCATGGAGTCTTTCACAATACCATGAACCACTCCAGCTCCTTTTCCCATATGCCCCAAATTCTAGCGGTTTGTCTTTCCCCTGTTTCCTCATTGGTTGTGGTATCCCTGGTGGCCAGCCCTGTCTTCCCTGTAGGCCAATGGTCTTTGCCCTGCCCTTTGTACCGCCCCTGTGCCATCCCGTACTTAACCTTGTGCGCGCCATTTGGTCTTTGTCTTCATCCCTGATCACTTCAGGGTGCTTTGGAATAAACCTTCGCTGGAATACATCGTGCAAAGACCCTTCCTGTCTTTCCTCCGCTGAGCTATCTGTAGCATGTGTATGTGCATGGAAATGGCTGCTCTCATTGCCTTACTCTGAGCAGCTTCTGAAGGAGACGCTTCAAAGAAGGTTGCAGTATTTCTACCACCCTGCCATGGTGCAACAACTAGAGATAATCTTATTCACATGAAGCAAACCTTTTGAAAGGTTTGCTTCCTTTTATTGTATGTGGTGCAACACAACTGAAAAAAAAATCATTTATTCATGCAAGGCCTTCACATTGCTGGACATCTTTACAAGGGCTCAGTGGCAGGAGAATTCAAGAACTGGACAGATGTTATACTAAAAGTGGATTGTTAATCAAGAATCAAATTTAATGTATGCTTTTTTGAATGATTCTTCCAAATTAAAAAATTTCTCACTTTAGAGTTCAGTTACCCAAGGGACAGATAATCAATTAATTTCCATTTTGATGGTTTCAATTTCTTTTGTATCAATCTTTCTGCTTTCTCCAGTTACTAAATAAATGGATGGTTTTCAAACAATCACTTACAATACCCAACTACACAACTGCTCCAAATAATTCTCATTTGTTGTGAGGACACTTATGAAAATGAGGTTTATAAGTGAACTGTACAAAATAATTAAGAAAATGATTCCTCAGCTTTGGTCCTTCATTTATACCCTGAGTAGTGAGGATAGGGTGCTGGTTGCTTACCCAGCCATAATACTTGTAAAGCAAAATTTGTGAAGATTTAAGACTGCAATACTCATGTTAGGGACAACTTCTCTTTAAGGTTGCTTTTTAAAACCTAGCTATCTTCTTGGGTCTGAGAAAGCATAATTAAAGTCAAATTGGAAAAGCAATCTGTTGCTTATGGCTGCTTATTCTCTCTTAGAAATAATGGATCACTGACTACTTTTAGATTACTTTCGAGTCATGCACTCTTTGAAATACAACAGCAGAACCAGTGCTTCTTGTTTTGATTTACAGCAGCCTCCGGCCTTTAGAGAGAGATTGGTGGTCCTTCTTGAACTAGTCTCTGTTGCTCAGCCCTGGCACAATTCCCAATCTGCAAGCTGCATTGTCACTGTGTAGATAAGATTTTTCAGAAAATCTTAAAGGAATTAAATGCCCTCTTCCTCCATAGATTGAATGACACATAGTTTTAAGTGCCTTATGTTTCTTTAGAAATAAATTGATGATAATACTAAGTTCTGTAACATTATTTTGCATCCTTGAGATAAATGTGAATGTGAAGTTCATTCCAGAACATAGGGTCTAATTTTTACCCCAGCTAGCATTTACTTCTCACAAACTTCCAGTATGATAGTCTTCTCTGTCCTTAGATTTTCAAGGTCAGTGTTTCCTAGCTCAGGTTTGTTGTTCTTTTTCTTACAGAGTCAGAGCAGTCTAGCTGAGGACTTATTTACCTCAAACATCCCTCTTCTCTTGTAGTTGGCTAAGAAAAACTTTCTGAACTTGCTGAAATTTAGCATCTTGACTAAGCCTTAGTAACTAACAGGACATGGAAGATCCCAGGCAGGCACTATTCTGAACAACTGGATCATGACTCTTCCTTTATTTTCCCATTGCCTTTGTTTTCATGGGGCAGACGTTCTGTGTCTAACCAGGATTTGATATGACAATTACATAAGGGTTTTTTCCAAAGTCCATACTCCCCTTGTCCATAACCAGAGACTACTGCTTTGGTCACACATAAGATTCACACCAGAATTTAAAATCATATATTATCTTCTAAAGTCCATATTCAAAAGAAAATTCTGCATACTAAAACCCTTTCAGATCAACTTTTTATTCCTTATTTCAGCCTTTCTGCTTTCAATTGAACACAACTTCCGTAGTTTTTCTAGTGAATATTTAAATGTCTTTGAAGACTTTGCTAATATGTACATAGAAGTCAAGTACCTCTGGGAAAGGTGCTTAAGCATATAAATGTCTGTCTCTCTTTTTTATTTTGAATGAAACCAGGAAACCTTCATATTACTGACCTGCTTCCCATTATTCTTGATGCAGATCCTACTTGAGTCACAATGAAGATGATTGGTTTATGTATTTCTGGGCAGCTAATGAATTCTTCAAGATGACAAAATACTTAGAGCTTTTTAGACATCATAAGAAGCTTCAGGAAAATTTCCCAGTGCACCTTTATGTGCTTGATAGTACCAGTATAAAATTCAAATAACTTGAGGAATTCTTTAGTTTGTTTGATACAGTCAGAAAACCATAGCAATAAAACTAGGGGTAAAAAGAATCAGGACAGTTAAAAGAGTTACTGGGAAAGATTAAAAAAGCCCAGTTTCTAATCAGGTTTCCTTACAGGAGGGAAACCCTGAAAGTAGCTATGATGAGAACAGAAGGAAAAGTGAAGAACCATATCCCAATATTCAAATAATTATTTTTATTAGATCATACTGTATTGTGCACCTTTGCATCTCAGTAGTTTGCAAGAGCTACTTATTAAAAAACAAACAAAAAACCCCAAACAAAAACAAACAAACAAACAAACAACTCAAAAAAAATTCCCCCAAAAAACCAAACCAAAACTGTAGCAAAAAGGATTCTTTGCTCATGTCAGTTTTGCAGAGCCCTATCAGTTTTAGTGCATCTGGGCCTGTTTACATTGTAAAGCATTTGCAGTAAGACTGGTGCATTGTGTCCCTCCAAGACAGCACGGCACAAATTTCAGTTTCAGGATCTGGCATGAGCACACAACACAATTACTGATGCTCAGCTTTCAGCAATTAAAGCCACACTCCTGTGTCCAGCAAGTACTATGATGTACCCTGCTGGTTTCCATTATAAATTAGTGTTAATTAGCAGCCTTATCCTTCAGCTGTCTTCTTCAGAAGATAGAAGCAGGATAGATGAAGTATTTCAATTTAGCATTTTTTTTTTCTCCCCTGGTTAGCAAAAATGTAGGACTTTACTGCAAACTCTGACTGAATATTCATCATCTTTGTTTTGCAGCTTTCATTTATCTTCAGGTGCAAAAAGTCCCATATCAGTTCCAACAGTGTTATAAATTTTGTGGCTGCCTAAATTTGTAATTTTCTCAATTGCTTTTAGATTGGCTGGTTTTTTGGGTTTTCTTGAGAGAAGTGAAACAAAATATATTGTTTAACTGTCCAAACATTTAGCTTCAGTCTGCTGTGAGAAAGCGCTACAAAATTTCTTTGTTGTGCTTGAGCTGAGCTGCCTGAGAAGAGCTACCCCAGCTGGGGCAGGAACATCAAGTAACAGGATGCACCTAGGGCAGGAACATCAAGGTTCTTTAATTGTTCAAACGGTGATACTTTTCACTAAAAAAGTGCTTTATCAGCCTCTCCCAGTTCTCTTAAAATACTCAGTATTTTTAGTGCCTGAGGCTCTGGCAGCAGCTTCCCGAGTCACTAATGCAGAGCGTGTGCTCAGCTCCCGAGGTAGCAGTCGCAAAAGCCGCTCTGGAAGCGTAACAGCCATAAGGGGACGAGAAACATTGGCCAGGGCCATAGAAACACGACAGACTGCTAATAGGCAAGAAGAACGTTTAGACAAGGTTAAGACCCGAAATGTCTCAGCAACCAGGACATCAGGAGCCTTTCCTGATTAATTTGCAGAAGGAACCTGAGCTCTGCCCCGCTCCCAATGCGCAGCCTCGGGTGCGAGTGGAGTCGCTTGGGGACGGAGTTCCTGTTGTCCGAAATACTGCTACACTCCCTGAGCTGGGCAACTGAGGCTGTGCTTGGAGCCCATGCTAGTTATGAAACTGTACACGAAAGTTTAAGGAGTTTCAACAAACTTTAATCCTGTGCAAATTTCACGAAGACTTAAATCTAATGCATTTTATTTGACAATTACATGCAGAAATCAAGCTGTATTGCCAGTGATTGCAATGGAGGTATTTCCCAGCTGCTGTTAGCAATGAGATTTGCTGATTTGCTTCACCTGGTTTAGATTATCTATTTTTATTTATTTATTTATTTATTTTTAATAATTAGGGTAGTTTTCTGCATTCAGTGAGGGATGCTTAAGTTATATCAACATCTTTAGTTACATGTCTTATAGATTGGTCAGGCTCCAGAAGTGAATACCCACTGAATGCAGAGATAGCCAAGATGAAGATCTCTGATTAGATATGAGCTTTTAGACACCTAAAGTCAGATAACCATTCCTAGGCACAGGCATTGCTGGTGTGTCTTAAAATGCCAGTTGTTAATAATATTGCTCTTCTGGAAAGCTGCTCCCAAATGATAGGTAAGGAAATAGGTTAAAATGATTTTTTTTTAATAGGAGCTGTGACTGGTTAGGTTTTAGAATAACTCTGAAGCTGTAGATCCAAATATGTTTACAGAAATGAACTTCAGGTGATACTATTTATTCCTATGTTGAAAATGCTACATATCACACTCTGTATTGTTATTCTGTTCCCAGAATTTTCAGGGATGGAATGAACTGCAAAGAACATATCTCCAAGTAGTGTTCTGAAAAAGGGGACAAGGTGTATTGCTCTTAGAAGACAGAGTTCATTTAAATATTAATCTGAAATCCAATTGTTCTTCAAAGCTTCTAACTGCTCATTGAAGCCCAGAAATGACAGTTTTCTACAGGTTTATATAAGGAGATGTGTGTGCTCTCAGCTTCAAGGGAGGTCTTCCCTAGTACTTTGGCTGACACAAGCATTTGTTGATGGGGCAGTGGCACCTCAGTATCTATACAGAGTTCACTTCAAATATGCATTTAATCAGCAATAGTCATTTACATAATATAGGACATCTACTGTGTCAGGGATGTAAAATAACTCAAGATTCAAAGCATTTCCCCCTCCTGTAATAGTGAAATTAAAATGTACTGGAACTTTTACAAGGTAAGTGAATTCTAAAGAGAGTCTTGATATAGGTGTGTGTGGCAGTTGTGAACTGATTTTCAAAGTGTGTGTTAAACTATTTGAGTGGACGTTTTAAGTGGGCAGATGAATGCAGTTCAGTATTTACAGTCAATACAGGCCACTAAAAGTAAGGAACATATCATGGAAAGGAAAGGTGACTTTTATGCCTTTAAAATAAAGGTTAGAAATGGATTGCAACAAGCAGTCAACATGTCAACATAATGCATCATGCTGAAGTATGACCCATTCCTTCTAGAACAAAGCTTGTGAGGAACAAGAGTCAACTTCTGTGCAATTTAAACTTTGCTTGTAATGACAAACTATTACATGCTCTGTTGGTGTAGAAAATGGCATTTTCCTTTGAGCTGTGTTACTTTTAAAACTATTTGAATAATGGTACGCTTATACATCCAAATCAATTTATTAGAACAAGTCCATGCTTTTGAAACAAAGCTGACTTGTTTAAACATGTTTAGTTGTGATTGAATTTTATTCTTCCATTTAATGAACACTGTTCAGTCATAGTGTTAAATTGCTAAATTAATTAACATGTCTGTAACTCTAATTGTGCATATGTCAATCAAAATCAAAGGAAAAAGTGACAAAGAATTTGCCTGGCAAACAAAATAGGCCGGTTATAGGAAGTGAAAGCAAACTGAAAATTAGAATGAAGCATATTTATCTACAGTAAACAGGAGTTATTTTTCTATTTTTAAATCTCTTTTTCAATTATTTTTTTAAGAAATCATGTTTGCACAATTTTTAAAATATTATATAAAACTCTTTTATACTTATTTTGACTACCAGTCTGTGACTGACAATATGTGCACCATTCCACATAATCTATGTACTAATCTCTGTTACAGGAGGGACACACTATTCTGTTGAAAGGTGAAATTCTAACTTTAAAGGGATGAGCTTAATTCTTAAGTATTATATAATAATATTAACTTATGTGTGTTTTGGGGTAGTGAAAGGGAGGAGTATCTCAGTTTTCCTTATAAATTACTTAATGAGCATTTTTATCAGAGTTGTCTGAATGTTTTTCAAATCTTTTTGTCTGAATTTGATTTCTATTTCATGTAATTAAAAAAACCCAAAAAACTCATTTGAGTCCTTTATGAATATACTGCTGTGAGTTCAAAAAGTAACACTCAGATATTGCATTCTGTTACTTTGTTCAAGCTGAAATTTTTTCCTCTGTAAATAATTGCATAGAAGACAAGCAAGATAGTTTGGTTTGAAGGATTTACAAAAGAAGAGTACAAATAAAAATTCCTGGCATTTTGCAAAACAACTTAAGTAATTTACCTTTATCAGACTTGGCTACTACAAGTAAGTAGTAAAGGAGGCATTAACATGATTGTGCTGAGCAGCACTAACTGCAGGACAGACGAAGGAAGAGTTGTGGAGATGACATAATGCCACTGAAGGAGCTGAATGACTGACACTGTCAGTTGTGGTGCCCTGTGTCCCTCAAACAGCCCTGTTTGCAATAGAGCCATTACAATGTAAATTAGAGTATTCCATTAAATGCTCCATGTACCCTTTATAATGCCATTGGCAATAACCCATACAATTTATACACCACATGTGGTTTAATATCCTGTATCATCCTAGTGAGACATTACACTAATAAAATGCTCTAAAGTAAATTAAGATTACAAATTAAGACGATTGAAGTAAAGAACCAGAGAGCATGATGATCATTCGGTATCCAGAAACCCTTGCTGGAGAGATTGCACATGCTTTCTATTTTCCAGAGGAGTGAAACTTCCTGCATGCCTGCAAAATCCCAAGAGTTTAAAATGAGCTGCAGTGTGTGGTGAAGATTTGCTAATGGACTCTGCTCTGATTGATTTGGGTCTGTACTGTCCCATCCGCAAGCTGGACTACTGTCCCATCACTGCAGCTCCCATGCAGTAGGGCAGCTCTGGACCTGTCCTGCTGTCACGTGTGGATTTTGTAGGAATCCCTGTAGCAGCCTTGTGTGCACAAACTCCCTGTGCATCCCCGTTCTGCACAGCATTCACCAGGAATCATGTTTTCAGGATAATTTAACTTCAGCAGTAATCTTGTCACTAGTTGCCTTTAGTCATGCTAAATGAAACACATAATTCTGTTAGTATGCATCACCCACAGTGGTGTCTATTATGCTGCTACAAGGTCATTGTTCTTTACTCACAAGAGGCTCTTAACAGGTCTGCAAGGTCAGTGATACTTAGGAATAGTCTAACTGCACTTTTATTTTGCTCTGTATTTGGAAAATATGACCCAGAGGTCGTCATAATTCTGTTATGGGTAATTGTAGCCTGGTGTGTGATCAGAAAAAGGTATATAAGGAAAATATTAATAATTTTAAATGTCAGAAACATAATTTAGACCACATTTACTTTATGGGCATATTGAATGAACCTGGCTGTTGAAGGCAGCCAAACTTGAGCGTTCCCATAGGAAATGCTCATGGAACTCATACAGGTGATGAGCTAAAGTCAGGGTCAGCTGGGAATGATGCTGGAGGTGTTCCTTGTTCTATACAGAGGCCATTTTTCCTTCTATACCTCAAAGCCACTTTGGGTGGAGGGTACAAAACTGGTGAACTTGTGCTTCTGACAGTTGATACGGCAACCTAGTGTCCAGTCATTCTTTTTCTATGCCGTGTCTTTTACTTAATTTCAAAATGCACTTATCCTTGCAATCCTAGCAAGTAAGTTGCCTAAAGAAAATGAGAACTGAGAAGTACTGAAAAAGCACTTGCAGAATAAAGTTAGGCTTTGGTTGTGTGGGTTTTGGTGGGGGGAAAAGAGGTTTGAAGTTAGAAGTCTGAAAATACAAGCAATTTAGTTTTAGGCCAAAGGTGCTGCAATCAAATCAAAAGCTAAGATTTTAGCAGATGCAGTGAGGAGAACGGGTCTTTCATTATTGATTTATTAGAACTTGTGAATTTGAGTTGTCTTATAGAAAATGGACAGGAATACTCAAGCATCTTACTCTCAAATCTGATTAGGTCTGTGTGGTACCAGGGTTGCACTTTCTGCAATAAAGGAATTTCACTTGTGCACAAGTACAAAGTTGATAAAGAATACACTAAACTGAGGGAATTTTCTTCCCAATTAGTCAAAAAATAGCATGAGGAAAAATCACCTTATAGCCATCTACCAACTCCCCAGGAATCAAAAAGTGAAAATCATATCAGTTCCTTTAAATGAATGAGAGCTAAAATATCACCATGGAACAACAGGCATACACAACCTAGTAGTTCTTTTGTCCTGCTTCTTTTAGAATAGCAGATATTATTAATGAAGTAATTTTCTATTCATAAGAATATCTCCAGCATTTCTGTACTTCTTAATTCGATTTCAGCAACTTGCCATGCAAATTAGTAACACCAAGTTTGGAACAGAAACCACGCCAAAAATATTTGCTTCTCTGTTAAGAGCACATGGCTAATGCCCTTAAACATGGCTTTGAGAATTAATTTCTAAATACACCTGATAGTGCAGGTTGCCCCAGAATATAAAATGCGAATTTTCAGGATCTTCAACTACATAAATAGTTCAGAATGGATCTTGGAAGCCACAGCTAAAGGAAGGAAAACTAGGTAATAAGCATATAGGATTTCAAGGAATATTTATAAAAATAAGATTGAATAAGTACTTAGAAACCGATAACCAAATATCTATCAGTTATTAGGGGAAATGAAATGAAATTCCTCTTGACGTAAAATAGGAATTGTATATGTGCTTAGCAAGGTTACAGCACTATTAAGTAAATTCTGGTTTTGCCTAGGACTAAAGTTCAGTTAATGCCAAGCTTGTATTTGGTGACAAAAGGACATTGTATCCTCAGCTTTTTGAAGCACATTAACATTCAGTTTAATCTTCAGTTTAAAACAGTATGATATTAACCAGTATAGCACATACATAAGTTATTTAGAAAAAGAAATTTCATCTGCCTCCTTTTAAAAAGGATGAACCCAAATACAAAATAATCACATACATAACTTGAATGTTAGAAAGTTCTGTTCCAGTTCTATATTTAGTGCTGCACAAAATGAAGCAGCCCCATTTCATACTTTTATAAAAAGAAATGGGCTGGGTAATGAAAGCAAAATTACTAAATCAGCAAGGGATCCCACTGGGGCTATATGCTGTGTTTTTCTGCACTGTGCCATGTGGACCTGTATTCTGTGCTTGGGTTAATATACAGTACTGGAACCGCATTCCAGAAACAATTGCTGAGATAACATTACTTCTGTATCTACTACTTTTGTCAGAACAAATATAGATGTACATTGATTGGAATTTATGATGTGTATTACTATTTATTCCTTCTAATAGCAAAATAGATATTTGCAGTAAATAAGAGATGGCATTCATTCCTTCTGTGCTTTTATGAGAGTAAAAGAAGTTTAAAAGGCGCTGGCTAGTCCATAAAGTAAGGAGACAAATAGCTGTCCTAATGAACACACAAGGATCCCTGCAGTTTCTACCACCTCTCTTGAAGCTCTGCAACCAAAGACTAAAGAAATCTGGGCAGTCCAGCAGAACTTAATTGATCCCAATGGGTTTGCTTGGTGCTGTATCAGGCCACTATAGAACAAGAATAACTTTTCATAACATTTTAACACCTTCTAAATGTCACTATGAAGTAACTGCATTTTCTAGCTAAGTTTATAACATCTGAATCGTGGTTCTTCTAATAGTAATGTTACTGACAGTAGTTGCTTGTTAAGTTCCATGTTTATCCAGCCTGATCCACCAACTTCTGCAGTATGAGAACTTGGTATGGTGACCATATGTCCACAACATGATATGAATGAAAGACTGAGTCTCAATGGAAGCTTTACATTATTTTAATTGATGTTTTTATCACCAAGTAACATTCATTCTATTGTACTTTTGAAAATTAATAGTATTTACACATTGCAGTTCTGTAAATAATAAGATAATCTTCCTTTATTATCTAACAACTTAATTGTCAGACCTGCAAAAATAGCACTGCTAAAGTTACATTTCTTGCTTTGAAAGGCAGGATATTTTTGCCAAATCATTCAAGACTGGAAACTTTTATTTCTTTGTAACTGAAAAAAAAATTAATTATGTTCATTCTGATGTTCCAGAATATGAATGAAATCCATCATTATTATATGTGAGAGATTTCTTCATTCCCTTCTCTTTTCAAAAACTTGAATGCTTTCTCTGTGCCATCACTATCAGTCCTCACCCTCTGGCAACAAGATCAAAAGGCAAGTGGAATAAAAGGGAATGGAACAAAAATAAAGTATACAAAAGAAAGATGAACTGGAAGAGGAGCAGAAGAAATTATTAAAGAAAGGGAAAATAAGAGAGATGACAGATGTAAAGCTGATATGTAACAAGGTTATGAATGTTTTCATGCAACTTTTATGGAGACAACCAAATGATTTTCAACTTACTTGGAATTCTGTGTGCATTTATTGATTCAGCAGCGTGAAGGCAGTCAAATGCTCATTATCTGCCAATAAAGATCACATTCACATGTGTAGGAAAGTCACAGACTAGTTTTTCAAGGAAGAATTTACTAATCTACTAAAGTAGTCAAATGCTCATTATCTGCCAATAAAGATCACATTCACATGTGCAGGAAAGTCACAGTCCAGTTTTTCAAGGAAGAATGTACTAATCTACTAAACCTCTACTAAAAAGTAGAGGTTTCAAGGAGCCACTCTCTAACTATCTGGCTGTCTTGGAATACAAATATTTGAGATGAATGGGCCCTGTGGGGAAAGAGACAGTGTGGAAAGGATATTAGAAGTAGTTTGCTAATGTCAAGTGCTGCAGTGACTGTGTGTCACTGAAGACTACTGCAACTTCCCCAGAGGGAGCAGAACAGGGGCGTTCAGGCACATGTCCAGCCGAGGGAGATGAACCCCTCCCCTGTGGAGATGCAGATGTGGTGGGTGTTCAGCACAGAGCCAGGCTCACTGCAAGATCCAGTGCGTGCCTTGGGACACGGGGGTTTCTCAAATCCTGCAAACAGGAAAGAGCTGTCTAAAAGAGCTAAGAAATATTAAAGCAGTGCAGTAACTACTCCTGGTAGTGTCCCTGTGTATTTAGAGCTCTCCTGTTTTAACCGGACTGCTTTCTTTGGGTGATAGAATCAGTGGGTTTTGTTCTGTACCGTGCTAGTGAGCGTACACGATATTAGTGTGAAAGGAGGGATGGTGCACAGCCCACAGGAGGGAGCAGTCACTCCTTCAACTGGTGGCTGGTCCAAAGTGCTGCAGTAAAACAGGGATCCTCTCAGGGGATTCAATGCAAGTCTGAATCGAAAGTCTGCAGTGTGAGAGACCTGTATTTAAGCTTTTGCAAATTTATTTCTATATGGTTTTTCAAGGATCAGCCTAACAATGTACAGAGACATGCATTAATAATTTTTATCTTATGAATATCACCCAAAGAGTTTGGGAAACCTTATCAGCTGTGCCAATATCCTTATTTTCCATGTACTGTTGTTCAGTAATTCAGCCTCAAATATCCAGCTCTGTTCTACTGTTAAGGCTGCTCAGAGATAAATTCCTTTCTCTAGAGAAGTGGTTCAGGTAGAATCAGGAGCAAACTCCAAAAGGATGAGTAGAATTACTGGCAACAGCAGAGGTAAAACAGCATGACTGTTGTTTTTCCAATTTTCATGTAGAATATATCTTTGAGCTTTAGGTGGTCACTGTTGGCTTCTTAACAGAAATTAACATTGTAGTGTTTTCTACTGTTAATTCTGGATGATGCTTTGTGAACATTTTTTTTTTTCTCACTGTGCTCAAGAGGGGAAAAGGAATTAAATAATTAGGGTGTTTGAGGTCCTAAAGGACATACAAGAATCTGTGTTTTGGAACTTGAATAGCTTTCACATGCAATCCTACAAAATAGCCCTATTTCAAAACCAAATCCAGAACAATTGTGTTTGTGACCAGCATTAGAATATAAAGTGTAAAGACAAGATGATGTACAAGTTTGAAAGAAACTTGATAACCCTGCTGGATAATAATCCTGCCTCAGAAAGGGGACTAAGTTAAGGTTTTGAGGCTCATTTTAAACTGGTCTTGTACACAGCAACAAAAGAAGTGTAGGGTTTGAAAATTCATTAACTGCACCTATGAAGTTAATACTTCATAATGCAGAAAACAATTGATTTGTATTGATCTGCCAATGTATGTTTATTAAAAGTATGTGCTTTTAGGTGTGTGTCCACAGGGATTTCCTCTGGCAAGTGCAATAAATTGTGTGGACACTGTATTCATTTTTCTTTTTAAAATAATATATTGTGAGTTTCCTAGAACAAAGGTTTGGTTTTTTTGGTTTTTTTTTTTTTACACCTTATGCTCCTGTCTCTTCAGTAGCGTGTTGTGGAAAAACATGGATGTAAACATCATTACACAGTGCATGCCTTGCACCTGTTGTGAATTGACAGCTCTTAATTGTTTTCTCACTTATTTGGACTCTTAGATTTAGCTTGTTGGTTTTTTGGAGTATTTTTATTATATTGGTTTTGCATGGCCTGGTGTTTGGGAGTGCAGGGGCCACAGAGTGGGCCTCTGTGAGAAGCACAGTGCAGCAGGGGAGGGGCTTCTCTCCCTGAGCAGCGAGAAAAAACAGATGTGGTGGACTGACCATAACCCCCATTCCCTGTCTCTCTGTACTGTCAGTGGGAAGAAAGGAGGGATTGTTGGGGGTGGGGGGGAAAGGTGCTTTTAGGGGTTTATTTTAGTTCTCATTATCCTGCTCTGATTTTGTTGATAATAAATTTACTTTGTATCTCCAAGCTGGGCCTGGTTTTGCCCTTGATGGTAATTGATGAGTGTTTTCTCCCAGTCCTTATCTCAGCCCATGAATGCTTCATTATATTTTGTCTCCTCTGTCCAGTTTCAGAGGAGGGTGAGCAAGAAGCTTTTTCTGTGAGTGCCTGGCATCCAGCCAGCGCCAAGCCACAACACTTATGAGAAAGGGAAAAAATTCCTTTAGCTGTGCTGTCAGAACCCATCAATAACTTCATATGTTGCAAAAACTTGTCATTCTCTTCTCCCTCTCCACCACCACCTTTCTCTCTGCTCCAAGGCTATGATTCCCTCTACATCTGTGGAAACTTGTAGTGTTTTGTGGGAAGTAAATCCAGACACACAAGCAGGAGCAAATCCACCAGTTTCATTGGCAGAACTCCAGTAAGCCTGTACTACATTTTGCAGCAGCTGTCACAGCATTACTGACTTCTACCCAAAATTCTGAGTCCTGAGCTGTATCTTCATTACCTTAAAACTGTGCTATGTGCACTGCCTGTCATGATCTTCTGGTGAAAAATAAAATACACAGTAGCAACTACAGAGAGATATGATCCTACTTCAGACCTGGTGTCTATCCACCTCTTCAAATGCAATATTTGAGGGAAAAGCAGAAGTTTTGTCTGACTTTTGCCCTCTTTGACCTTGAAAACAGGGAACTGATACTTGCAGTTAGCCAAAGTTGCTGCCCCTTCCTCCGTAGTGTCACCCATGCTTGGATTGCACTGAGAAGGGGCTGCTGTAGTTTCCTCTGCCAGGGACAGCAGTTCAGGGCGCTCAGATTCTGACATAACTTGCTGATTTTTAGAAAGGTAGAAAAGAGCTTGTTGCTAATTTTTTAATTTTCTGTGTTTATAATGACACAATGTAGCATAGATTTTTGGCAGCTCTGTCCCCATAAATAACACGGGTAAATATTTACAGAAATAGCAACAGGAACACTGATATGAATCCCTAAGAGGACTCAACACCCTGTGAAGTATATGACTTCTGGTATAGCACATGGAATGCTTGGGATATTGGGAAGTATTATAACCATCTCAAAACCTGGTTTTCTTGTTCTGATGGTTATTAGTTGTCTTTGGGAACAGGCCATTCTCACAGATGTCACATTTTACCAATGGCAGAGCAAAGTGTGCTACTCCTCTGAACTGACACGTTTCAAAATATATCTAATGTTACTTCTGTGTTTATTTTCCCCATAGCTTGGCACATCACAGTCTATTTACTGACAGATCCTTCCTTTTCCACTCAAGATTACTTTAGACAAAAATGAGAGAAGTAATTTTGAGATGTTGCTCTTTGCAACCTGAATTGTTGTTTTATTAGATAATATGGGAACTCAAACTGGTGTGGCAAATGGAAGTTCATTCTTTTCTTTCTTTACACACAGTTTTCCACAGAAATAGGCCATATTATTTTTTTAATCCATATGGCTTTAAAGTAAAACTGTGTAGGTTTTTGTCAAGATAGCTGTAGTTCTTGGGAGAGATATGTAGCCCAAAGTTTCCTTTATGTCTGTTAAAAGACAGAGTTTTTCAAGACTTCTTGATAACTCATAAAGGAGGGGTTTTGTTGGTTTGGGTTTTTTTGTTTGGGTTTTTTTCCTTCTAATCTGGTTTCCAGTTCAGAAAATCAATGTGCAGGACATACTAACTTCTCCCCAGTTTTATAGACCAGGTCACATCTGTACCCAGCTTCTGTGTTACCTACAGTCACATCATTAAATAGAGTTTGGGTACTTGATGGCCAGCACTGCGTAATTTACACCGTATCCTAGGAAGGCAGCTTAATTTGTTGTTTGCTACTGTTTTTACTAAGACCTGTTTCTGTCACCTTAATACATTAATCTGTTACTCACTGGCTAATAAGAAGCTGAACCCAGTTTCCTGAACTGGTGAACTTTTGTGACTTCAGTTGAGGTAATTTACATCTGAGGCTCTTAAGTGTCTGAAAACAAATTAGTATTCAGGTTTTTGACATTGCTTTGAGAATGTTAACTTTGGGAGTTAGATCGGTTAGATTGGGGTTGAACAGCCAGACCAATGTCCCAGTGGGAGCACCCAGAAGCTCCTGCAGAGCACTCCTGGAGGTACTGTCATCATTATGGCTCACCCTTCCAAGCAGTATCTGATTGCTAGGAGGGAAACAACAGAACCTGAAGTTACTTGGTGTGAACAGCGCAAGTGGCAGCAGAGATGCTTAAGCATCACAGAGCACAGCCAGTAAAAATATATGAGGTAACACTTATTACAATTTAAATATATTTTATATAAGTCCGAGTATAGCATTTAGACTGCTCTTGAGAAGATAGATCAGTCTCAGGAGAGCTACAAACAATATTTGGGTCACAGAAGAAACATGCTGAAATTCTAATTATGGAAGATCATATTATTCTCCTCTGGACTCCATCTAGAAGTAAAATCTTTTCATTATTTGGCTATCTCACTGGTATTCCATCCCCACTGCAGTTTGGGGTAAACATTTTGGTGGTTCCTGATGGAATCAGGATCTCACCTCTGCATTAGGTGGTGAAAACAAGTTCCAGTACAGAGACCTGTTAACAGATAAAACCAGGAAGAGTTCATGTTAGTGTTTTAGCCAACTAATAGAAGAGGCTACAGACAGAGAGGTGGAGCTGGGTTTAGTCAGTTTATGCCTCAGATAACTGACAGATGCTACATCCAGGACTGGGTTTCCTGCATGGTGTCTGCTCCATCACAGCAGTGGTATGGAGACAGTTCACCCATTGCCACTTTATGCTCTGAGGGCTGTTCCAGGAGGTGCATGACTGAGGTATAGTTTCTTGTCAGGAAAAAAACCCAGATGATATGATGATAAGTATTGCCCTGAATTATTAATTAAAATTAATAGACTTTCTCAATGATCTTACTATGCAATACCAGTAAGATTATATAAAATCCTTTGTTTCCAGTTTTCTAAAATAAAAAGCCCAACACAGATTCTTCTCAATAGGAATGATTGTTCTTCCCATCTGTGCTCTAGGTGACCACGTGATCAGTCTATGGGATAGCCTGCATTAACAGAGAAAAGTAAAAGTTATGCAGGGCTCAAACCTAAAGCTGTACTTTGAGAAAAATGCTATAAGCATTGGCATGTTCTGGAAAGTTTCAGCAAATGTTGAAAAAAGTCCAACAAGCACAAACCCCACAAAAGCACAAACATAACAATCTGCTTGCCAACTGCAAAAATTCTGGCTCCTTTCCTCTTCCCTTATTTACCACAGCCTCATTAAGCACATGAATTGGATTGCTCCAAGAGCATTTTTTCTGTAGGGCAGTCTAGCAGAAATTTGCAACGTGTTCCAAGAACTCCCAATGAACCACTATCAGAAAGAAATAATTTTATTGAATAAGCAAACAGAAAGTTACCAAGAAATAATTGTACATGTGAGAGGTGAGTTGTTGCAACCTATTTGCTTGTCAGAAGATTGAGTGCTTTTTCGGTGCTGAAAATTAAAATAGTTACTTCCCATTTTTCTCCTTCCCTCTGTGGGAAGTAATAATTATGAGAGGACTGTGGCTAAAGGGAGTACTTATAGTAAATGTAGAGAATGCTGTGATACACTTAGGAATGAATAAAAAAGGTTTTCAATGCTTCAATTCCTTTCAGATTCTCTGTCATCTGGTTACAAATAGATATCCTGGCTTGGTCAGTTTTGAGTGTTCCCCTTCTTCTTTCTCTTGCTGTGCTTATTGCTCCATCTAACTCCCATCTAGAGGCACTTCCTGTCTGGCTCAAGGCCCCTCTTAACCATCTTCTGCACTGTCTGCAAAGCATTTGTGTATTTGTCCTATACTATAGAGGGGCTGACAGTACAGGCACAGTAAAGAGAAGAGCAGTAAAATCATACCAGATGTAAATGGTACAAGAAATGAAGACAAGGTCTAATGACTTATGTTCCACAGAAAGAGTGAATATTATTTAATAAATATATTTTCCAGTTTATCTCAGTTTATACCTTTCCTTATTCCATAGGGAAGTGATGTATTGAGCCTTACTTTAAAGGTAAAATAGGAACTGAGGGTATTGAACTGCCTGTGTTCAATTTAGTGTTTCTAAATGCAGATGTACTCAATCAAGCAGCTGCTGTCTAGAGAGCCATGATGTTTTATGCTACCTTTTAGGCCTTTATCTTACACAGAAAGAATAGTTATTTTCTAAAATAATAAGTGAGCAACTACTGCGGTGCGTAGTATGAATAAATATCCATGCATTTAACAATGTAAGAAATTGTGTTCTTGTCTTATACAGCTGTGTTACTATTATAAACTTTACAGAGAATGGAGATAGAATGATAGAGTTAATAATGTGCTTAAAGGTGAAAAGGTAAAATAATGTATTCAATGGAAAGGAAGGGCAAAGCTAATACTACAGAAATATCAAAAATATTGTTTTTAATAAGAAATCTATTTTAAAAATATCAGCAATTTAAAGACCAGATCACAAATAATGGGTCTATACTCATCTGTCTTCAAGTTTGTTAATTTTCTTAAATACATCTATTTAGGCAGTATTTATGGTTTGGGGTATTTTGTTTTTTGGGGTTTTTTTTTTGTTTGTTGGGTTTTTTTGTTGGTTTTTTGTTTGTTTGTTTGTTTGTTTTGGGATTTTTTGTTTGGGTTTTTTTGTTTGATTTTCTTTTTTTTTTTAATATCAAGGCATCTCTCCTGTCTTAATATAAACTTAACTGTTCTGTAAAAGATTCAGTCAGTACTATGGACAGATTCCATTGTGAGTCAATTGAAACAGGGAAAGATCCTAAACCCAAGAAGAGACAAAATTGTGACTTTTCCTGGAGACATTTTAGTATTCCAGAGTGCAGGATGACAGTGTTTTAGCTGTTTAGCTGGAATGGGTTTAGTTGTAGCTTGTTACGTGAGGTCATTGGTTAGAGACACACAAACGACATGGCTCACCCAGGGTCAGCGACAAACAGCATGTTTTATTTCAGAACTTTCTGTTATAGGGGATTTGAATTTCCTGGGTTTGGATAGCCAATCGGTTGGGATCTCTGCATCACCCAACTCTCTGACCAGTGATGTGTCTGCATTCTGAATTGAATGGGGTTGGCTGAGGTCTCTGCGTTTGAATCCAACATATCCTTGCCTTATCCAGGTACTTGTTTTACTTCTAGGCTGGTCAAGTTTGGGTGTCTGATATCAGACAAATTTATCTTTGCAGTTACAGGCCAGCTGTGCTGTGACAGTAGCTGAAATGGCTGGATGAATGGATTCACCTGGTACCAGTCACAGTGTTCAGAATCAACTGCAATGCCGGGGTGAAACATCATTTCAACACAAGGTTCCTGTTGTGAGGTGCAATAATCTTTTTTATTATACTTTCTGACTTAATTTTAAATATTGGTTTTTGTTATTTGGCTGGTTGACCATTCTTGCCTGTTACCTGCAGTTTAGAGAACATGAGACAGAAGAGAACAACCTAAATGGCCCTGGCAGCAAATAAAATTACAGCCTACTGAAAAGGTCAAAGCAGTGCTGCTCACAATGGTAATCTACAGAATACATGAGACATTCCATTTCAAATACATAATTTCTCTGCCAGAAATTGCAAAAGAGCACAGCAAATGACAAGAAATGAATCCATAACTGTTGGAATGAAATTGACAAGAACTTAGACTTAACATGTTCCAGATAAAAAAATAGCCATTTGGACATTATTCTCAACCACTGCACTTGAATTCCAGGGAGAATTGGTTCCCCACCTCTTCAGTGTGACAGCCTTTCTTCCATTTTGCTTTGAATACTGGGGTAAAGGCAGAATATGTGTGCTGCAAGGGTGTTTTAAAAAGGGTAAATTGTTCCAGAAACATAGGTAGCATTCATGGTGGAACTTGATCAGCTGGGGCAAATGGTGAACTGTTGCTGCAAAGAAAAGAGGACAACCTGATCTCTGCTGCCAGGGCTGACGGATAGAAGCAGATCCCACAGAACAGGCTGTGATGCTGACTGGTCCTATAATTTCATTTAGCTTTCTGTCCCATGTGACATCTGGTGTCGGTGTTATTTTCCTTTGCAGCTCATATTTCCCTGGGTGGTGGAAACACAGGAGGTGTAAAATGTCATTTGCTTTTGGGGATACTTAGCTACTACAAGAGGAAGTAATCAGGTCAGGGAAATAGCATGAGCCAAGTTGTCATAGGGAGAGAGACAAGAAGCAATGCTGAGTGGTTCTGTCACAATCCACGATGCTTTTATAGCATGCAGAATTTCCTGAGACAGTGAACTGAGAGGTGTTGGCCAGTAGGGCTAACTGACTCTTAAAATATGTTGTGAGAACTCTGTGCAAGGTTAACTCTCCCTCCAGCGCTGTGGAAGGCAGGAGGACAGTGTGCCTCAAGCAGGAGTAATTGGCAATCCCTGGTGTTTAAAATGAAGTGGTGCCTTTGAAGCCAAGCACACCAAAGAATATCTCTGCATTTAATTCCTTCCGTCAGTCTCAACTGCAGTCATCAAAATTTTGCTGTCAGTGGGAATATGATTTTCAGTTTACTTAATAGTGATGGAAAGAAGGCAATAATAGGTTGTGTTTTGCCATCCTTGTTGTTTGCTAATTCCTTACTTGTGAAGCAATTCCTTCTGTGGGGCCAGGGTTGTGCGAAGGGAATTGCTTGCACTGGTGCACGATGAAGCAATGCTGGGCACGTCCAGCACCCAAATAACTGATTTTTAAAGCAGTCACCTGGAGGTTGATAGGTGGTGGCAGCTGCTAGATCACAATGCCTTCCTCAGGGAAACACTTCCAGGTTGTTTCTTTTCCTAATAAAAACCTCCTCTTTATCTGTTCTGCATTAAAACTTCAAGACTGCTGGAAAACCAGACCTTTTCTGCTAAGGCATTTCTAGTTTAATCCCTGTCTTACACAATGTTTGTGCATTTATTAACTTGTGAGATAACTTTTATATCCAAATTATTTGTACCTCAGTTTGCTCTGAGATTTACTGTTTGATTTTGGCTTCTAAATAGTATTTCTTGGAGTTACAGCTGAATGGCATAACTTCCAAAGATGCACTCTGCATAGCAATCCACATTGGTTTTGTTTTGCTTTTCAGTGTTAAAAGAGGTTTACAGAGATGTAATTTTAGATGTAGGTGACTTCATCAGACTTGCATTGCTTCTGATTCTGAGTAGTCTCCTTGTCCATTCTGCAATTACTCAACCACAGAGGGTGAACCGGCCCCATATTTTTGTACTAAACTGAACACAAAAGGATCACAATCCAGATAAAGTTGTTCAATACATCTCCTATTCCATTCAGTTTGGCTTCTTACTAAAAGTAATGACAATACGTACACAACACTGTTAAATTTCAGGTGCTTTATTTTACTTAAAAATAACTTCTGTTTATCCCTTTAAAAAAAATATTTCTCCAATCAATATTTGGAGGTTAAGGATGCTTATTAGCCTTCAAGTAACTTTTCCTGTTTAAGAACAGGACACTACATAATGCCGTTGCAGGCTTTTTTGAAGAAAAGTAAAATTATAAGGAGCTGTGGTTTCGAGGCCCTTGAAAATAGGGGAATTCTCATGGCTTAATTCCTAAAAATGGAATATGCGGTAAAGTCCATGGAGTTTTTTATTACTGCCTCTAAAGAGAAGAAACTTAAAAGACAGACATTCAATGCTGCTTCTTGAGAAAGAAGATATTGATCCTGGAGATATTTCCATTATCTCTTCATTGTCATGAAAAATTAATAGGTCTGCATGGCCACTATCAGATCCAACTTGCTATATAATAAATATCCCCCTTGAAACAGTTGGATTTACTCCAGCAGGAAGTGTTGAGAGTGACCTGGAGAGCATGTCTTGGGCTGCCCCTCTGCCTGTGATCAGCTTCACACAGTACATCCCTGACTGACTCTTGTCTCACTTCCTACAAAAACCCATAGCAAAGGAGATGTAGCAATGAAGTCCAGTGGCTCAGCTGGAAGGTTTTTCTGGTATCTGACCTACAGGCTCTTTCCTCCATAAACTCATTCCATGTTGCCCCTTCCCCTGTGGATACCTGTTCCTCCAGTAGCTTTTAATAAGGTGGGAACTGTTACCTGCCCAGTCAATATTCTTTTCTCAACCCTGAAAAACCTCAAATTTGTGATACGGACTAAAGAAGTGTTGCTAGTTCCTTAGAAATATCTTTTAAAAATTAAGTACAGAGTAATTAAACTACTGAAAACAGGCAGATCTGGAAAGATGAAGTAACTTACAGGAGAAAATGAAACTTGAATTGGCAAATAGTGCAGTAATGCTAGTGCTTAAGCTAAGGAATAATTATATACAAACTTTCTAAGAGTATGTTGAGGCTGGAAATCAAAGCATGGGTTTTATTCATCACACAAACAAGATTCTAGAGCAGCCTTTTAGTACAGAGAAAAAAAGCCCAACTAATTTTTAGGAGGAGTTAGATCAGTTTCAGAAAGAGATGGCACAATGTAATTATTTGTGAGGGTAGAGAAAAATAGTCTGGGCAGCCCCTTCCAAATCTTCTGTTTCAGCTGACATACCTTGTTCAAAAGTCCCTTAGCCAACATGTCTCTTGGAAAGATGGAGTATCTTATCCTGGGATCCAAAATATGAACTGAAAAATTTAACAGCGAATAATTTTGTTCTTACTTCTCACTTGGTCTAAATTTTCACTGACATCAGAGGGAGTTGTGCTGAGTGAGAGTATCTGTATGCATTTCCACATAATAAGTTCATGCCTCACTGTAACTGGATTTTCACTGTACACAAAAATAAATTAGAAATTGGTCTTGGGGAGATGAAAAGAATGTCAGATGTAAGTGCTTTATTAATGCAAGCAGCAGTCACATCCCTGAAGTGTGTTGTGCTGGGAAATTTTCTCCAATGATATGGGTTTGCTGTGTTATTGGGAGGCCAAAATTTTCAATAGCAGTGTTGATGGTGACCTATAAGGCCAATGAGCAAAGCTTTAGCAATAAGCATTCTTCTAAATGCAAGAGCATCATTTGTATTTTAGAGGTTGTGCTTATCAAAGCATCATTACTTTTATTCTAATTTATTTTGGCTTGGGTTTTCATTTTTGGAGGTTTTTAAAAAATTTTGTTGTTGTTAAGAAAAAGAAAATTTAAATGCCTGCTGTCCTCTGCATTGTACTTTAAATTTCTTGTTTCAACCAAGGATTGAAATCAAAATGAATCTTTCTAGGTTTATATCGTATCAGGATACTAAAGGATCATTTGAAAGTAGGTCTACTCTGAAAGCTGGAAAACTTTCCCCACATAATTTGGACATAAATTTTATTAAAATTCAAAACCATCCTGAAAAAATGTTAATTATCAAATTTTCTTCAAAATCCTTTCTCAGGATTGGTCTAAATGCCATAACATGAAAGGGACAGATGCAAGTATTGCAACTTGAGCTTATCAATAAGATAAAAATAAAGTTTGTCTGCTTTTGTGAAGATTTAGGTTATTTTGACTACTTTCCCTAAGCATTCATCTGTATGCACAACAGAAGTTCTAGTCACCTAGGGGACTTATATTTCAAAATTTGTTCCAGTATGTCACTATGAAGAAGCATATGATGAACATTTAAAATACTTCATATTGCAATAAATGTAAAACTGAGCAGAGATCATTTATACATTATGTATGGTAATGCCTCAGGAATATAATTCTGGAAGAAAGTCAGAAAAGAGTGCAGGAGAATACAAAAAAATCTTTCCAGATTAAAGTCAACTTTATCACTTATGGGAGACACTTCCTACTGAGGTGAGCAATCTCATCACATCATTACATTTCTATTTCTGCCATTCCTTAAGTGCTCATGTGGTTGGATTAAGCCATCTCCTCCTGTTCTATATTTATGTGTTAAACCTTTGGTCATATTTTTTGAGAGAACGCTACAGATGAATCTGTGAGGGGGAGGTGGGCAGTTGATTCTGTGAGATCTGAGACTATTTTCTCTCTTTCTGTCTGTAGTCCTACAAGTAAGACAACATGGGGAGCTGTCACACACTTCACTTGAACTTAACTTTCTGTAGAGTTCTGAAAGTTTCACTCTTTTCCTTTAGTTGACCCCTAACTTCAGAACTTTTCAATTCAGATATTTCTGAAAGGAAAAAAAGGTGAATTGTTTGAATATTGTTAAGATTGCTACTTATCAATCTTACTGTCTGGTAAGCTTTCATATTTCCTACAGAAGACAAGCACAATAAAGCAAGGAAAGGAAAGAACATCATCTGTTGTTTCTTGCCTATATAAACCAATGTTAACCATGTCTCCCTGTCCTCAGATGCTCAAATAGTCAGGCTTTGTGTCCATCTGTAATGGCAAACTAATTAAATTACATCAGGACACATAAAGAAAAGGGGATGGTCAAGAACCTGTACAAATCCATACTAGGAAAAGTGAACAAGCCAGGTTTTTATTAATTCATATACTTGTGGATGTTTATTTAAAGGTGATCACGACACGTTATTCATCCATACACTGCCACCTCTATCTTTTTAGCAACTAATTTCTGTCTATATTTTAAGCCTACTTAAAGGAGTAGCAGTAATGCCAATGAAAAAGCAGCAGTGATAGGAAATTCCCACTTATTGAAACTTAGTGCTAAATCTTTGTTTTGTTATTAATATTTGGTATTCTTAACTTTGCCTCACTTCAAGTTCAGATGTGTGGGTTCATTCTGGAAATAGCCTAATAGATAGGAATTGTGATCAACCATTATTGATTTTCTCACATTTAATAAAAGGGAAACCAGGCTCATCTAAATGATTCCATTAGAGGAAGACTGAGTGTGAGTCATTCTGCTCTCTTCACTCAGTGTGCCAGCTCTCCACTACACAGAGGCTCAGCTTCCTCAGAACTCTGCCAGCCAGCACCTCTTCTGCTTAGAAAAGAGGAGAGTCCAGGGAGCTGATAAGCTGAGAGAGCTTAGATTGCAGCATCCAAGGAGGATAGAGAGCTGAGAGTTCAGCTTCATCAAATAAAGAAAAGGAAGGTGTCACTTGCTGTATGTTTTGCAGTCAAGGGAGAACCTCTGCTTTTCTACCTTTCCCCCTACATTGCTAACTCTGGATCAATTTTTAATTTGCTCAATATTCCTATTTCTTGCTGTCTATGAAGTCATGTCAGTCAGTCTATAAAGAATAGTGAATTCATATCTCTCATTTGTTTCACCCCTTTTACCTATCTGAATTTGAGAAACCCACCATACAGGAGCAGATTATTTTCATGTTATTTTAAATTTCTGTGAAAAATGCGTATTTTATGATTGGCTTTTTGCAAATATTAAAATGAATATTATATGTGTTATATTAAAAAGTTGCTATACTGTATTAATCATTTTCAGTAATGTGTTAAATATAGTTTTAGGCTACAACATAATATTAAAATAAAAACTATGCAATGTAAGATACTTTTTTCTAACTAGCTCGAGAAATTCGTTGCACAGAGATAACAGCGACAAGACACCAAAATCCCCAAGAGGCCTCCTTATCAGAAAATACAAACTTTATTCCACAGCCTTCTTGTCTTTGAGGTGCCAACAGGATTAAGGAGGAAAGTCGACAATAACCAGAGAAATCCCTAGTTTGAAAGGAATGTATGCATCATGTATGAGATATATGAAAATGCAACAGACTATTGCTTTTAAGGGTTAATCTTTTGTTAGCAAGCCATGCTTTTGTTGAGGAAAGCATCTGAATGTTTGTATTCTTTGCTTTTGTTGTCCTTTATTGTCCTAACTCTGATTGTCCAAATTCTTATTGCCCTAAGTTAGTATTTTTATAACCATTTTATTACTATTAAACTTTTAAAAAAATTAAAACAAGTGATTGGCATATTTCACAATTTCTAATAGTACTGAAAAGATGTTTCCCCAATGCTGGTTTAGGTGAGGCAAATCTGCCAGGCCTGCCATGATTTCAGGTGAATTTTATGCAGTTGGTGCATTTCTGTATGCAGAGACCATCCCAACCTAGAGATGTTGCATTACCTATGGAGGGTTACAAAACACAATTGCATAACGGAGGTAAAGACTGTTCCACAGTAATACCCCTCCCCTTTAAGCCAAGTTAAAGCTTCATCTTTTAGCCATGGAATGATAGCAGGGGTGTGCTGGTCTTGCATAGGAGCCACCACAGAAGTAATTTTTTCTGAGAGGAGCTGCTGAGAACTTCCTCTGTGCCTGATAAAACCAATCAGTGATTTGTTCTGAATATTGACACTTTCTTAAACCACTAGAAATGTGAACACGCCTCTGTGAACACACTTGCTAAAAACTAAGAAACCCGGGGAAAAGCTCTCTTTTCCTTCCAGCCTTGAACAGGTAGCAAGGCTGGCCTGGCCCCCGTCTCGGCCAGGTTGGGCCAGGCGGCCCCTGCTGCGAGGCTGGGCCCCTTCCTGGGGAGCCCACCGGGCCTTGTCCTGGCCAGGCTGAGACCCCAGCAGCTGCCGGGCCGGGGCTGGGGGAGACCACCAGCCCCTGATTCCTAGCCTGGCTGCTGAGATTCTGGCTCTCCCCCCAGCGCAGCTGCCGAAAAACGCCGGAGGCGGCCCTGCAGCCCGCGCAGAAGACAGCCCCACGGCCGATCCTGGCACAGCCCCCACCGCAGCCGCTGAAGAAACCTCCTCCATCGTAGAACAGCTCCGACTGGCAGGGATCGTATGACCATCTGCAGGTCCCGGGTGAGACCTGCAGACATCAATTCCCTCTCAAGTGAGAGAAAAGGACAGAGTAAAGACACATAGAGGACAACATGGAGACATAGAAGTCAGTAAGAAGGAGTCAAATCCCAGATGTAAAGCAAACTAGTAGATGCCTTAATTTTAGGCTGAAAATTAAGTAAGCCATGGTGATGGACTATGATACACTGAAATATCCCTGTAACTCGTTGAAAATATGGGGGGATGGGTTGTTCAAACTGTAGATATGAGCAAAAGCATTTGTGCTGAAGCAGGCCAATGTTGAAATAGCTGTGATTCAATGAGAAGTTTGAACTGAGAGAGAGAAGAGTGATGAAGACCCTTTGCCCCCAGGGAACAAGAAGAAGACCTCTGTTCCCAGAGATGAAGATGATCTTAGAGATAGATGAAGAGGACTTTTGCTTTTGAGCAACTCATCCTTAAAATAGTACCCCATAAGTTGACATGGGCCATAAAAGCATCTGTGGGAAGGCTGCCAAAATGGGAGGGGCTTCATGTTATTTGTGGAAATTGAAACCACGAGAAAACTCTTTCTTGTGGAGAAGTCTCCATGGCATGTCAAAAGAGACTCCTCTCCCTAATTGAACTAAAAAAAGACTATTCTAGAGGTGATAAACCGACTGAATTGTTTCTATACGTCATTAGTGGGAAAGAAAGAGGTTGTGGGGGGCAGGAGAAGTGTTCTGAAGGTTTTATTCTGATTCTTATTATTCTTTTAGTTTCTGTTAATAAAGTTTTCTTTATATCCTTTTAAAGTTTCGAGCCTGCTTTGCCTTCCTCCTAATCCTATCTCATAGCAGGAAATAAGTTTATTCTAGTAGGTGTACTGGCGTTCGGCCAGCGCTAGACCCACCACGGTAATTAGTGCATTAGTCAGGAAATCTCAAATTGCCAAACCAAAACCACTACAAGACGTGACTCTTTGCTTAATTACCTTGAGATAGCTAACTGCAAGGAGCCCAGAGATGAAGAGGCAACAGCAGCATGTCTTGGAGTGATTTAGGAAGTGTGCACAGCATCAGGGGGTCCCTCTGGGAATGGCAGAGCATTCTATGGTCAATGGTGGCCATCACAATTGTCATATAACACACATTTTATTATGCCCTTAATTACACTCAATTCAGTGGCTGTTTAATTAACTATTTGCTGGATTGACATCATCATGCTTCTGCAAATGGAGTAAATTGGTGATATGGGAACTCTTGAAAGTTCACTTAGGGGTTTTATATATAAACATACATTATAGGTATACACACATGTATATGAGGAATTAATCAGCAAGGAGATATGTATGCAGAACCTCTAGCAAATGTTTGTGGTGCCAAACTGTGACCTATAAATTGCTGGATGGAAGGGTCGAGACTAAGGAGTTCCCCAGTCATTTCCTTCTAAATGCTAAGGAGGACACTGCCACCTTTTTCTTAATGCTTGGGTACAGAAGCAACTGTTTGCATGAGGAAACAGATATTGGCTTTTGAAGTGGAAATTTATTTCAATATGTTTTGAATAAAATACTTCACTGTAAGAAAAGTCTCAATTTTTTTTCCAGCTTGTTTAGCAGAAATATTCACTTTAATATTCAGTGAAAAGTCAATTGTTTCAGTAGGGATTTTCATAGTCCTTGTTTTCAAAAGATTGCATTGTGCTCTAAAAATTACTTGAATGCTACTATTGTGGCTCAATTACTGCATAGGAAGTTGTGCTGAAAAAACCTGAAGCATTCATAAACCAGAGCACAATCAAATTTATGTGACTAATACAACAATTTTTTTTAGCTTTCTCCCAATATTTTTAACCCCGTATGGTAACTTTCTAATGTAAACAATATCAACTAGTGTAAATGTTTCCACAAGGTTGAATTTACGCCCAGTTTAATAAGACTCAATATTTGTTAATAGAAGCGACTGTTTGTTTTCCTTCAGTCAGCTAAACAACCAGCCTGAAGCTGGATAAAAGCTTAAAGAGATAGAAGGAAATGAGCACAACAGTATGAAAAAATAAACACAGAAAAATTTAGAATAACTCTATTAGTAATACAAGGCATACAGAATTGGGGTTTTCTTTGATTCACTGCTGAAGCTCTGAAGCAGCAGTAAAATGAGAGAGCAGTCATGTCACTGCTGTGCTGAAACTGGATTTGAGAGTAGTGTCCCTTCCATCGTCCTTCCAGGGTGTGAGGTGTCAGCTGTTACTGAGAATTTCCAGTCACTGGATCACCTCCCAGTTTAACTTCTGTGGTTTATTCCCTGCTTGTCATATTCTACTGCTGCTCTACAGTCAAGACCTAGAACATTCTTAAGCAGAGCTGATCTGGATTTTGGCAAAAAGACTGCACTATTATCAGAAAGTCACTTTGATTGTTGTTTTTTAGCAGTCCAGCACTACAATTTCCTCACATTGTTTGCTATTGTATTGATTTTAAAATATTTTAGTATGTTCTCAAAATGAAAATAGTCAATATGCTGGAGAATAGCATTTATAGGGCCATTGTTTCAATGTGTCTGGAGCAATGAAATTGTCTGGAACAAACGGTTTGTCAAGGGCATAAATTAAATAAGCTGCAAACTACTCTTCACTTAGGAGTCCTCTGGCTTCAGCCATCACTTGGGCATTTTGCCTCAATTTTAGCTTTTTTGAACCATGCAGCTCCAATCATTTGCACATTTAACCCTCAACCTGTTCTATAGTGCTTACTGGGTGCTAAATATGTTTGGATCGTCTGTTCCTATTTAATTTCATTAAAAAAAATAAGTTAAAGGATGTGCTGTTGATTTGTTTCTTCTCTTAAATATTATTTACTATTTGCAGTATGGCTGGTGTTTAAAATTGATACAATCAGTCAGTAGGTTAAGCTGTAGTATCTCATTAGCTGCTCTGTGTTAATTGCAGGTGTGGGTACTACTCTTCTGCTGCCCTCAGTGATTGTTAAATTAGTGCTGGGCAGCAAATGAGTTTTCTGGGTGGTATAAATTTACTTACATTCTTTGTAGGTTCGAGGAAACCAAATAAACTTGTATGTATCCCATTTTTCCTCACCATTATCTCTCTCTACTTATGTACTGTGTACATAAGTATACAGTATCTGGTTAAGAAATTCCTTCATTTGGTAAAAATTTCTGTGCATCCAAGAATTCAGGGCTGTTTTTTTGCTTTACCTCATTTAATGGCATTGTGGTGCATTTGTAGTGTGTATGCTGACTCAGTGTTGTAGTTAATTTTAATTTTGAAAAGAACATTTTTTATTGAAATACCTACATTTTCACTGCAGTAGCTCCAATGAAAGGCATTTCAAGCTGTCCTAGGGAGAGAAAATGGGAAATGAAAAAAAAAGCTATAGACTGAGGCATTATCTTTAGTTCACAGACAAGGAATTCTTTAATGTTGAGTTGTGGTCCTAAATGGGATGTAAGAGATGTTTCATGAATAAAAGATACATAAATATTCAGATGAATTTGGATGGTAAGTTTTTTAAACATTGATACATGTTTTGTATTTTCTTTAGAGCTGACTATTGTACAGTGATTATAATACAGCTCTGTTATCACATTAAAGTCCAGTAGAAAACACGGAATGAAAGAGAAAGTAATCTTTAATCAAAGTTTAAAGTTCAGACAGTAGTTGATAATTTTTTTAACTTAACTCTGTTACATAAGAAATAGTAGGCTTTCTTCTAGATTGTTAACAAAGAAATCTGAATGGGGATGCAGTAAACAGGATGGACAGTTTTGCCAGCAAGTTAGCAACTCTGCCATAATTAACCAAAATGTTGCCACATTTGGCGGTGCATTTTCCCAGAACAGAGCACTGTGGTGTATTTTCATGTGTACAGGGCCATGGAGCGCTGTGCAGTGGGTTCTGGCAGAACCTCACCTGTGTGGTGCTGTAGCTAAAGCTGAAACTGCCCGGTGGAGTTCTGCTGCAATTTCATTACAGCTATATAGGGCACCTCCTTCCTGTGCTCAAGGGAATATTGCAGGTGTGTTTTGGAGCAGAGAGCTTTTTCCAAACAACTCAGGGGGTCTGACAGCACAGCAAAGCTCCTGGTGTATTTTCAAAAGAGCTGAACTTGTTTATGTAAGAAGTAAGGTTTTTCAATAAAACCTCAGCATTTACTATGACTTAAGTGGAAAAAACCTCTTCCCCACATAGCAGCAATAGGCACTTGTGTGCTCTGAGAGCTGTCTCATGTGGGATAAATAAGTGAACTAGATAATTTCCACAGTATCATATGACTAAAAAGATAATGTTTCTTAAATGGAGCTGCTTTAAGTTCCTGTGATACAAGTACACAAAACTAAGTGTTTTGAGATAGTCTGAATTAAGTGGGTGAAAAAAGTGGAGAAGGTTCATGTGAGAGGGGCTGTGGTGACTGAGGAGAATGGCCGTTGCCTCCAGGCCATGCAAATTTCTGTGGTCACTCAAGGCAGAGAGTGGTAAATGATGGAACTGCCCAAGCAGAGAAATGTGCCTTTTACATGTGAACCTGAAAGAAATATGCAATATGTATTTTTAATGACACTAGGCAAGCAAAGATTTTAAAAAGCCAAATAAGCTAGCCTCTTAAGAAGTGGTACCAGAAATTCTTAGACAAGAGGAAATTACATTTTTGGATTTGTCTATCAATCTTCTTTACTTCTATCTTTGTGTGTGAGTCACAGCAAGGATTTTTGTTCATCTCCTCACACTTCTGCTTGTTCTTAGTGGCCAACAGGTCACCAAAATAAACTCTGTGCAAAGCCAAGCCAGAAGCTGTACAGTATTATACATTCTGTTCAGGGTCGGCAGTACCATATTCTCCCCTGAAATGTCTTTTCAAAACCATCAGATTTGAGTCCTTGCCATGGAGCTTCAGAGAGAATGTGTTATTGCCAAAGACAATTCCAAAAATAAAATTAGACATATGGTACTCAGTAATAATGAATGAACATCCAGGATTTCAATTTGGTTTCAGTAAGTGCTCAGGAATCTGTGTGTTTATCTAAAATAGAATTAAGCAGATGAAAAATGGGTTAGAAATTTTCCCCAGATGAACTGTATCAGATACTTTTAATCTTTCCTGAGATTGATAGGAAGAGTCATCTTTTATTCTGCAGTCTTAAATAATTATCAGCCTGTGTTTTGGTCTTCCCTCCCTTCTACTGAACTTTGAGCAAGTTACTGTTTTATTCTCTGCTCCTCATCTATTTTTAAATAGGTAATACATCCTTTGGTTCATAGGATCATTATTAAAGATAGCCTAAAATTTCTGAGCAACAAAGTACTATGGTTATGTAGAAGAGCTGGACATTCATCTCAGATTTCTTCTGAGTTATTGTGAGAATGTTAGTTTTAGTATAACCTTGGGATTAAAATTCTAGCTTTTCAACGATTTTGATGTTGGGTAGTAAAGGGAAAGAAATTGAAAGAAAATAAATGCACCAGCTTCTGTTTAAGCTTATAGGATCCTATGGTTTATTCATATCCAGCTGTAGCAGGCACAGGGCCTGCAAGGCCTCCCTGGCGTTCTGAAGCCTGAGTTAAGAAATGCAAACTCATCATGGCAGGGCCTTAGAAGCCCCTTTCTTCTGCCTTTGGACCCCTGCTTATCTTTCTGTAAGCCTATAGGTCACTTTCCCCTGACCCTTACTACTGGACAATTCCCAAAACCCCTGTAAGGTATAAAAACCCCTGCTTCTGCCCAGCTCGGGCAGAAGAGAGCTGTCACTGGGACCCTTCGTGGAAGACTCAATAAAGAATTCTTCGGAACCTCACACAGCGCTTCTCCTCTCTCTCCCTGCGTCTGCTGCGGCACCTAGCAAGCTAAAAGAGCTGAAATCACTCAATGAGCTGATATCACTGAAGCTTGCTAAGGTTGCCTGCAGCTAGCAGCTGCTTGGGGACTCTGGACAGTCTGAGCACCACTGACCTATCCGAGCTCCAAGGCAGCTCACTGGGCATATCCCGGCTGGCAGCAGCCGCGATAACCAGCCCTTATTGAATCTAAATTAGCTCTTTCATCCCAAAACTTTAGTGAATATCAATCTAGTAATTTAAAAATCTGTTTTGTTACCTTCTTGTACTGTAGTCTGTACTTGATATTGTTTACCTCAGCAATGCCATGTGCACTAGCATGTGTGCCAAAACAAAATTTAATTTTGGACCACAGAGTATGCCTTTATAATAATAAATGTTATGCAATATGTTGCATTTTCACAAATGTGGAAACCAAAATACATTTTGGGAGTGGAAGTAAAGGGAGAAAAAAACCACCAGATCAACATAATTTTAGCTTTTTTCATTATGCATGACAAGAATTGTTAATAAATAATAAAACCAAAGAATGTTGAAAGAGTTTAACATTCAGGGTGCATTAAAGGAACAAACTGAAACAAACTAAAAATTATCAACCAACTTGAAGTTAGCAGCTTGTCCACTGCATACAGCAAAGCATAGCTGATGGATGAGCTGATGGAGACAGAAAAAAAAAAGCCATGAGGGACAGTTCTTAGAAATCTAACTTGACTTTGGAAACAAAGCTGGTGTGAGCCAGTTCACAATCATAGCATATATTCTGCATTAGAAAAGCAACTGGAAAACCTGATGAAGGCCAATAGAGGTCACTGGTAGGAATTAAAATTAAAATGAACTTTTGGAGTAGTAAGTACAAATATGTGTGTGAGTAGAATTTCTATACATTAATGTGTTATTTTCCTGGAATAACAGTGCAGAATTAACAAATGAGGAAAGCCTGGCTCCTTGCTCTGTAACTGCATTGCCAGAATCTTGGGGCTGGTGGATGAACTGTTGTGAAGACTATTTCCTTGCCACTTTCATTATGTGAATTTTAGATATGAACTAATAAATCCTGAACACATACACCAGACAGTAATTAGAGGGAGAGAAATCCTAAATTAAATAGATCTTTGACAGCAGTCCTACTCTGCAGCCTTTTTCTAATATATGCTGTCATATCCATCTCCCAGTCTACTTCAACTGAACCATAAACTGCAATTTTAATTTCAAGGAGTATTTTCTGAAATCAGTTGGTTGCTGATATCAAGCTCTTTTGATGCTTTTAGTATTTTTCTTTAGGAAACTAAATAATTGTGGGAGCTTGTCCTGGCAGAGACAGGCCAGAAACTGGCCACGCAGCCATGCCACAGACAACCAACATCAGGCCTCCAAAAAAATAAGAAGCCACAGCTAATGGCATCCAGGCAGCTTATGGTAAGAAGCAAAGGACTCGCAAAGGACTCTGGGACCAATTGGGAGTGGCCATGCAGATCAACAGCCTGTGATTGGCCAGAAGGCTTTTAGAACATTCTATGAGAGACTATATATATGTGTGTCGGCCCCACTTTGGGGTCTTCTGAAGCAGCCTCTTTATGTTTTGTTTTGCACTGTTGTTTGTTTAATAAATATCTTCAGTTTTGGCACTTCAGTTGTATCCGTCCCTTCCTTGTGCCATGTCATGCAATCACACCATCGTCGAGCTCCCGAGACCAGAGGGTTTCCCTGTTCGCCCCACAGATCCCTGACCGGGAAGGATCCTCAAACCCAGTGGTGGGAAACAGATGTAGAATATGTGGAGGGGTCTCTGCAGATAGCTGATTTGGCTGCTGTCCTTAGAGTTTTTGAGCGGTTTTTTGGGCCATTCAATTTAGTTACCGACTCAGCTTATGTGGCAGGAATAGTAGCTAGAGCAGAGAATGCAATTCTGAAAAACGTCTCATACCAGACTCTCTTCGAGATGCTCTCAAAATTAATTTATGCTGTTTCCCACCGAGAGCATCCATTTTATGTCATGTATGTGAGATCACATACCAACCTGCCAGGACCAGTGGCTGAGGGAAATCAAGGGGAGATTCCCTGGCTACAGCCCCTGTAGATCTAGCAAGGCTTCCTGATATTTTCCAGCAAGCAAAGATGAGGCATCAGATGTTCCATCAGAATGTGCTGGGGCTGGTCCGCCAATCCCACCTGAAGCAAGATCAAGCCAGGGCCATTGTGGCAACCTGTCCCAACTGCCAGTCAACCGCCATTCCATCATTAGGAGACGGGGCTAACCCCAGGGGGCCGGGCAGTTGTGAATTGTGGCAGACTGATGTCACCCACATATCTGAATTTGGCAGGCTGAAATATGTGCATGTCTCTATTGACACTTTCTCTGGGGCAATCTACACCTCTGCCCACGCAGGAGAGAAGGCTGAGCATGCGAAGAAACACCTGCTGCAGGCTTTCTCAGTGTTGGGGGTCCCTAAAACAATTAAGACAGACAATGGCCCAGCCTACACCAAGGGATTCAACGAATTCCTGCAGGTATGGGGAGCTGAACATAAGACAGGCACCCCTCACTCCCCCACAAGCCAAGGTGTGGTTGAGCGAGTACACGGGTCACTCAAACAGGTTCTAGAACATCAATAGGAGGGCACCAAGAAACAAACACCTCAGGAGAAACTTTGCAAAGCACTCTTCACTATTAACTTCTTAAACTATTCTTTTGAGCACCCAAATCCCCCAGTGGTAAGACATTTTGCACCACACAGAGATCACAGATACAAAGAACATCCACCTGTCCTCATCCGGGATGCACAAACATCCAAAATCAAAGGACCCTATAAACTGGTAACATGGGGACGTGGGTATGCCTGTGTGTCTCCGCCACTAGGCCTGCGGTGGATCCCACAAAAATGGGTGAAACCCTGTGTCACTAAGCACCCTAACAGGCCTGTGCTTTTTCTTCTGTCTCTTTAACAGGGTAAGAGTTTATTGTCAATAAAACTCTAAATAGCTGTAAGAGAAGCTGGCTTTTAAGACACCTGTGTTAGGATAAAATGCCACGGGATTTATTGGCATAGTTCAGGCAGACATTTTCAGAATTGCAATCATATGAAATTCCTGTAAAGTGATAAGCATTTATTAAGTTGGACAGTGACCACTGAATGTGACATATGTGGTGTAAAGGGAAATTAATTAGAAATTAATTCACATCCCCTTTCTCAGAAATGGGCAAAATCTGTTAGCTTATATAATGACAGACTAAAACTCAGTGCTCTTTTAAGTACTGATTTGCTGTTTGAAAGTGAAATAAACTGCATCTGACCAGACTGTAGGGAGTCTACTTAGGTGAAATCTGTCTATCACTGCAGTCAGTGGATGCTTCATAATACCTCTGTATGTGACCAAAACTTTGCTGTCCTTTGTGGACAGCCTGTTCTGGTGAGATGAGCATCCATGAGAAGCAGTCCATGCAGCAAACCAATGGCCTGTGACAGAAGTGAGGTTTGGACAGGAGAGTGATCTGGGATCAGCCATACCTCCTAAACTTGTGTTTTGTCCATTAAAACAGAGCTGCAATCATTTGAAAATTGAGAGTGGAGTGGATATTTCAGCCTGGGGTCTTCACAGGACACAGCAACACAAGTCCCATGTCTGCCTTCTGACAGCACAGTGCATGCACTGCCTGCGTTGCATGGACAGGGCTTTTTAGCTTTCAGTGTCCTACTGGGCAACAGGTACAAGCCACAGAGTCACATGACTTGCATTTCCTTTATTGTTATTTTCAAGAGGAAGCAAAGAATTTTAGCCTGTGTCTCATTTGTCAGAGATCACAGGATTCATGTTTTTTAACCTTTCTATGGATCATGTGATTTAGTTCACTTTGTAAGCTCACAGTGGCTTTTTCACTCAGAAGTTTATTTTCAGTTACAGTAACCTATGACAATGCAAATTTCATTGTCTCTGCAGCTAATTTCTTTTGGTATTGTGTATTTCCAATACAGACATAGGGTCTTGTGGCATACCTTGTGTCTTGCACCTGTTCCTCTTGTATAGAGGATACATCAACATTTCTGGTACTTAGTTATTAAAAAAAAACCCCAATCAGTCCTGGAGTGGAAAGGGTAAATTGGCAAATTTGAATGGGAGACAGGTAAATTGGCAAAAAAAAAAAAAAATGCAGGTTCCTGGGATGTAAAGTGTAGTTCAAGCAGTGGAGCTGTTATTCCAGCCACAGTGTTTTATTTACACTCCCATTGCACTCCATCAAAGCTCCACTGAGCTTTAAAATTTTTTGTCAGTAGCCATTAAGGTGAAATTCCAGGGTTGTACAAACACATTCTCATTGGGGAAATTACAGAAACAGCCAATAGATTATTTGAATGCTATCTTTAAAACTACCAGGGACAGTTGTACTCCCAGTTTCTGTGTAGAAGCAGATCTCCAGTATCAGCCCTTGGCTAACAAACTTTATCACTGCCTCTTTTCAAGATTAGACAAAATAGAATTTCCTCAGGAAGGTGAGAGTGCAGTTTGTGCATAAGAGCAGCAGCTGGCTGGATTGTGAGCTAAGTGAGCAGCACTGAAGCACAACTCTGGATCTGCTGGCACTTACCACAAAGAAAGGGCATACCCGCTGCACCTGATGCTGGAAGAAACTAGTCAGGGGAATAAGGGCAAAGATTAGTGCTAGAAATGGTTTATTGAGGCTCATCTGCAATCTAGTTCATTCCAGCTCATCCACTGAGATCCACCTAAAGTTGATAGGTTTTTGTTGTACTATTGGAAATGCCACATTTTGGAAGTAATTTTATGACTGTGGGAAATGCAATCACTGGGTTGATAGCTAAGAATTTCCTAAGATGCATTTCAACGCTCATGATTGTATAGTTGGGTTTTTTACATAATTTTGTGAATCGGTATTCTAGCAAGCAAGAAATGTCTGCTGCTCAGGATTGCAAATAAACACCCCAGTTTTCAAGCAAATAGAGAATGGACTAGGAGGAACTTGTTAAAAAAGATGTAGCTGGTTAATTGGAAAATTTTTCTACTGATTGCTTCTGCTGTTATGAGAAGCTTCTTATTTGTTGAAATGGTAAAAAGCACAGAAGAAATTCTGGATAAAGTGTTTTCTTGGGTATGTACCAGAATTTCTACAGATGAGGTAGGAGGAGCAAGAGTAACTGACCCCTTGTAAAAGCCTTTGCTCTGTCTTACTCAGGCCATCTGACAGTGTGGTGATGTTGTCTCAGATCTCATTGGGCCTTTAGAAACCAACTCACTTGTTCAAGGAGAGCACTGGTTGGTGTTCAAGACACCAAAATAGGTAAAGTCTTTACATGTCAGCTTGAGAGCTTTTGCAGGCAAGTTGTTGGTGACTGCATTAATAGTTTTGCTAACTTCCATAAAAAATAGCACTAAACAGGAGCTCAGCTTTTCTTATGCTGAACCAAACCAACCTGGAAACATCATTCCCTTCCATCTCCTTCAAATTCCCTTTTATCTGAAGCTCTCTTCCAATTATTCCGAGTGTGAGCAAGAGCAATGAGCTCAAGGGATTAGTCACTTGTGTGTGTGAATGCATTTTGGATTTTTATTCAGACTCCTGCATGAGGGATCTCTTTCAAATTCAGACATTCCTCTCAACTCCCATTATGAAATTGTTAAAGGCTGCTGGGATTTATACCAGCAGAAAAATAGCTCATTTCCTTGTAATCTCCTAATGTAAAGGTTAAAGCAAGGGATAAAATCAAATCGTCACACTTCAAAAACAGTCATTGATTTGCAAATATGTATATATGACCCTGCTGGTGAATATTGGTCTGGGTTTTTCTCTTTGTGGCATTTTTCTCTGTTTGGCTGTTCTGATGTCCCATCAATAAGTGGTGTAATTCACAGAATCACCGAATGACTAGGTTGGAAGAGACCTTCAAGATCATCAAGTCCAACCCTAAACACCTTAATTAAACCATGGCACCAAGTGCCATATCCAGTCTTTTTTTGAACACATCCAGGGATGGTGACTCCACCACCTCCCCAGGCAGGCCATTCCAATATTTTATCACTCTTTCTGTGAAAAACTTCTTCCTAATATCCAACCTATATTTCCCCTGACACAGCTTGAGACTGTGTGCTCTCATTCTGACATTTGTTGCCTGGAGAAAGAGATCAACCCCACCTGACTACAACCACCTTTCAGGAAGTTGTAGAGAGTGATAAGGTCACCCCAGAGTCTCCTTTTCTCCAGGCTAAACACCCCCAGCTCCCTCAGTCGTTTCTCACAGGGCTTGTGTTCCCAGCCCCTCACCAGCCTCACTGCCCTCCTCTCGGCATGCTCAAGTGTCTAAACTTCATAATCCTTTCTGAACTGAGGGGCCCAGAACTGGACACAGCACTCAAGGTGCAGCCTCACCAGTCCTGAGTACAGGGGAAGGGTGACCTCCCTGCTCCTGCTGGCCACACTGTTCCTGATACAGGCCAGGATGCCACTGGCCTTCTTGGCCACCAAGGCACACTGATGGCTCATGTTCAGTCTGTTGTCAACCTGTACCCCCAGGTCCTTTTCCGCCTGGGCACTGTCCAGCCATTATATAATTGCAGCTGAAATCTGCATTGCTTCTTTCCAGTATGGTTAACAGCAATGCAGAAGTATCAGCTAGAAAATTGGTCCTTAAGTAGTAGTAGCAGAACTTGCATAACGCAGCATTTATAAACTCTCAGCAACATTTTATTTTACAAAACATTTACTATCTCATTATTTGCAAATATCCTTATGCTTCTAGAAATAATAAAAGAGTAAGTGCCACTAGATGCAATATTTACACAAACCTGATATTCCTGTCTTATATTAATGTTTGCAAAATTCCTCAGCCATGTATTTTAAAAGTTAGCAAATATTATTCAGACACATTTATTGAAACCACATATGGAAATTTTTGTCTGTGAAAAACATCACACTATCAAATTGAGGTAAATTGCTAGTATCTAAGTATTATGTGATAATACTTCCCTAACTGATAGTGCACCTACTTAGACATAGGGTGACATCTGTTAGATCCTCTTTCATACACATTGAAACTTCGGCAGATGAGAAGTCTGTTGAGAAACAGCTTTTTCCCAAATTCCACTCGTGTGATACTTGCCAAGGTTACAGTTTTTCACATAGAAAAGGCTGAATTCAAGCATATTTCAAAGGATATGACCCCATCACATGGCAAAAAAGAGGTTCTGTTCCTGTGGAAAGAGGAAGCACAGGCTGGCTGTGGCACTGACTCAGGGAAGTGGTAGCCATGATATGGGAAAAGGTAAAACTGGTTAAGAACAGAGAGGACAAATCAAATCACAAAGATAATTACCCTGATTCTATAGCTGAGCAATGCAAGATTGTTCTGAAAAATTAATAAAAATATATAATTATGTGTAATATGAAAAACAATATGGTCAAGTATAGACAACACAGAAACCATAAGTTAGTGAAAAGTACAAGCAGAATCTGAAAGAAAAATGTCATGAAAATTATCTAAAAGACTGAGACAGGCAAGATTATTCTGCTTTTTCCTAAAAATGCTGGTTTTCCTTACACAATGACATACAGATGTCACTTCCATTTCTCATTTTCCAGATGGTCCCTCTTTCTGTGTTCTGTGTGCTGCTGAGAGGGATGTGCTGCTCCTTACATTACCTATAGTTGGGAAAAATATGATGGCTGGGCAGTTACTGGGTGGATTTAGTAATTCAGTTAATTTTCAAGGGATTTAGCTGGTATATGAGCTTGCTGGTCATTGTCACTAGAATTCCCAATCCCCTCCAAAAGAGAGGAAAGATGTCCTCCCTGATTTATGGCTTCTGTTTCTCACATTAAATGGATGCTCAAGCTGCAAGAGAGTGGTTCCTATTGTCCTGCAGAGTTAAAAAGCCATCTTCTTTTTTGATCTACTCTCCCTTTAGTTGCAAAGTGGGTATTAGTTTTTCCTTAATGTCCCCACACTTCTACAGTTCTAAATTCTTGTCATGTAGCTTTTTTTCTAACAGCTTGAGGCTGAATGATCATAGGAAGGTAATCAGGTGCCATTGTTGAATTGTAACTTTCTGTTCCAGAAGCAGCAAACTGCACCTCGATTCAGTTGTTGAGAGGAGGGCAGAGTAAAAATTCTAGGATTTATTAATTCATGCAGCTTTAAAGACAGCTTTAAAATTAGTTCAGTTGCATTTCTGCTACCTTCTGGCCAAGCATCATGGAATACCTTTTCCAGGGCTGCCCTGGCTCGGCTGCAATCTGGGGCTGCACCAGAGCTGACTGGAGCTGCCTGTGTCCAGCTTGGGGCAGCCCTGCTGCCAGCTCTCTGCTACCCACACCAGTATGAATGTTATTTGACAAGATGTATAATCTTTGGGGCTTCAGAAATATTTGGGGTCTGGTCTACAGCTCAGTCTGGGGCCTACACAAATATTTGGCCTGGCCTACAGCTCAATCTGGCAGTGCCAGGTGTGGCGCAGTGGCACGCACAGGTGGGTGATGAGGCTTGGAGCACCTCCTGATCCTTGCAGAGTTTTTCCAAGGCCTGCATTCCCATTACCTCAGGATTTCTTGGACTAGACTCTACCCTACTTGTTCTTGGAAATCAAGTTAGATAAGTAGAATATTTGGCACATATGTAATGAAACTCCGAGTTTGGTTTGTGTGCTGTATCTGGCAGTCCCCAGCAGCATGGTGAGTGCCAGGGAAAGAGCGAGGGCTGAGCAGCAGCTGACAGCAGCAGGCAGCTGCCAGGCTCATCTCTCCAGCCCAGGTGCCACCAGTGCTCCAGCTGATGCCATCCTGGCAGCAACTGAGAATGCATCATCTGAAATTAACAGGAACATGAACTACTTCTGTATAGTTTTCAAGTTAATGTTTATGCATAGATATGTTATAATCACACAAAAATAGCTGTCTGCCTTTGAGAAGCTCTAAAAGATGTGTAATCTATTTAAATTAGGGAAAGGAGTCCCCAGAGAATGTAATAATTCTCAGAAAACAATCATTACACTTTCCAGCATCGTGTTTGATGAGTTTGGTGCCACATTATGTCCATATCAACCACAGGAACCCCCAGATTGTCCATGAAATAACCAAGTGATGGGATGCACATGTTCTGTGAAGTGACTGTGGTGAGGGAATAGGGATGCCTATGTCTGACAATATTTCTCATAGGCAAAAACAGCTGCCAAATTGAGAGAAACCAGTGTGGATGCTGTGTGGCAGCTCAGCAACATTTGGAGTTGCAAACCCAGAAGATTAAAGATTGCTTTAGGGAAAAACAGAGCTTTGCTTTAGCCAGTGGCATCCTGAAGCAGTAACTGCTATATGCAGGTGTATACTGAGTGGGGTTGGGTGGCTTGGGTTATACTTTTTCCTGGTTTAGGAATATTAGTTATGGGTGTCCACAAAAGCTAATGGATCTTCGAGAGATTAGCCTAAGGACAAAAATTTATTCCTCATGTTACAAAATCCAATTAAAATTTTGAAAGTGCATGAAAATACTGTTGACAGCTATAAAACAGGAAGAAGAATAGAGTAGAGGATGTTTTCCTGGATTTCAAGGACTGCTTAGTGGTTTTTCACTAAAAGTTAATTGGATTTCAGACAGCACAGGGAACCAAAGTTAGAAGCCAGGGCACTGGCAAGGAACTTCTGTTCTCACTGGAATACAGACTCACGTATTTTTTAGTTTATTTTGGCTCTTCAGGCCTTTAATATCCTGGTCCGTCTTCATTTATGTAAAATTTTCTGATAAAGATATTCAGGAGTTCATTCTATGAACAGCAAAACTGGTGCTTCTATTCCAGGGTAACATATCTGAGTGTTAGGTTAAAAAGTTTCAGGTAGGTTGGATGTTCAGGCAGTGAAGCTAATAGCTTGAGATCTGTTGCCTCATGTTTTATTACAAGGTCTGTTTTATTTTCTGTCTAATCTCTGACACTTACTTTGAAGGGTAATTTTGTAAGAAATATTCTATCTGGTTTAAATAGCTCACTAATTTAAGTTCATAAGAATCTCTGTTTCTTTCTGTTCTGTAAAAGGCCACGTAAAAGACGAAGCAACACTGATTAGATCCAAAATTAAATGAATAGACTATTTTTTAATAGGTTGGGGTTTTTTTTAACGCAACAATGAGCAAAAGCTTAATGGCAAAGAGGTTTTCTAATAACTGTACAGCATCACAGCAATTTCAAGTCTGGGCTTTAGGTTCTGTTTCATTTGAAGTGGTTTGGAAGATGAAATTATTTCACAAGTGTGAAACTGGCAAAATTGACTGATGAGGTGTGGCAGTTTGCTGATAAAGGACTGCTGGAGAGAAAGCCTAGGTGACTCTTAAGCCAGAAATTCTCTACTGCTCTGACCAACCAAATAGTCTCACACAGCTCTTAAATGCACACTTCAGTCTTTTTCACGTGAATAGAATCCAGCCCTTTATATCCTTAATGTACAACCTCCTTTCAAGAAGAATTCTTAGTTTATTTTACTGAAACTAAATTAGTTCCTCTGTGAGGAGCAGGAATCACTTTGCAGACAACCTAAAAGATGCAGTTTCATAGCATTCACATACCTCACACTCAAGAAAAACAATGCTGTTGCTAATTTTTTTTTTACTGTTTTGAAAGAAAAGTGTCAAAGTGTCTTTTCTGCCACATTTAAGAACACCCAACCTGTGGTCCAGTTTATGCTGGGACAAATTATCTACCAAAAAATTATATTTAGAAACTTCTCGTTTTGTGTAGTCCTACAATTAATGAGGTCTCAAGCACAAGAACACTGGTTGTGTGAGTCTGTAGGAGAAAATCTTCAGCTCTCCAGTCTGATGCTATAGGCGGAGAGAGGGTTCTGTGTGACTGGAAGGAGGGTCAGTTGGAGCATTTTGCACTGACTGTGAATCTGGTTTGGAATCCTTGCTTTCCTCTCTACCTCACAAGACTAATACCAAGAATGGCAGGAAAAAAAAAAATTGAAAAAATTACCTTCCAAACTCACAACCAAAATTGCAGAAAACAACATCCCAGTTGTCTACTTAGTGTGGTGCTCTTTCAAGTTTGCCTCAAAATTTAGGCTGTTTCAGCCAAAATGGTGTCTGTGGCAGATTGTTGTGATCCACCTGTTGGCACCTATTTGGAGGCAAGTCTGGGATTGTGCAAGTTTTGTACGCTTGAAAGTTTTTAAAATTTGGGTCCTTTGGTTGCAATATTGATACATATGACTTATAGCCATATGTAAGAAATGTAGACAGGCTTCTCAAAACTCTGCATTTTTAAGTGCGTGATTGTGAAAATCACACAGTGTGCTGGGCCCATGAGGTCTGTGTTTTCCCAGTCTAGAGTTAGATTTGCATAAATGTGTATGGAATGGCTTATCTGAGAATGAGTCTGGAAAAATTACATTCTGACAATTTAATCAGTTGCAACAGATTTTGTTACAAATTTCAGTTGAGAAATGTGTTATTTCTGTAATTTTTCATAATCTTCCTAATGTCCGAACCAGGTCTTAGACTTTCAGAGAGAACCTGCGTTTATGCTAAGTCTCCATAGCAGAAATTCAGCCCAAAGGAGTTTTTCATGGCCAAATTATAAACTGCTGTACAACAAATTTCATTTTGAAAATCTGAATTCAGCCTTCAGTGGTGCAGCACTTTGCTTTCCCCGTTAATAACGTAGTGACCTATATGTGCAAAGTTTCTTAAAGTGTTTCTTGAGGCAAGTTTTTTTTGCTCTGGGTAGGAAGGGATTTATTATTTTATGTAACCTACTTGGCTCCAGGAAAGTGTGTGATTAAAGGCTTCTGTAACAATAGCAGATGCCCACAAAGTAGAGTTGATAAAATCAGAGAGTTTTAGAAGTCCATGTGGTTTAGTCACAGGCATACTTTTAATTGATGCCAGTCTGTACCCATATAGCTGAAGTCATCCCCTATGTATTTTTTCAGAATGGATCTATGGACCATAAAAGTGTGCTGTCTGTAGGAAAAAAAAAAAATGTCCAAATTATGTAAACTGCAATGTTTTCCTGAGACTTGCATAGAGGGTGAAAATTACTCTGTGATGAGATACATCCTATGGGAACAGGTCAGGCCAGAACAAATCTTTTCACATGGGATGTTTATGATTAGTTAAATCAGTAATTTTATTACTCAAGTTGATAAGGACTACTGGAAGCTAAAAAAAAAAAATCTCCATACTCCCATATTCACTCAGTTATATATTATATAGCACCTTTTGTGTGCAGTGGGAAATAAATTAATGCATTCATTGAAAAGAACAAGGACCTTAAAGAAATCAACCTGTTATGTTTAAATTTAATACCTTTTTATCTGTTTCCTTTAAGACAAATATGAAAGAAAAGGATGCATGCCATAAATAGTGGATGATATTTTATAATGAGTCTTTGCGACCAGAGGTTTTGGCCTGTTTACTTAGTTAGTTCAACTAGAAAAAAATGATAAATCATGTCAAGATGGAGAAATCCTTTTACTGCTTCAAAATGGAAAGAAAGTCTGATATTAGAATGTCGGGTTCAGGATTTATGAGTAAGAGTCACATAATCAGTCACTCAGAATGAATCGTATTACTTAAGATGTATTTTCAGGCAGACAAGCTGAAAATATTTCTATGTACAATGCCAAGTCAGTTTACTCTATCTTTCACATCTAAATTGCTTTTTCATCCTATGCAGATGGAAACACACATAAACACAGACACACAGTTTATTAGAGCTGAGTTCCCTTATGAATTAGTTATAAACTCTGACAACAGTGCACAACAGCAGAAGGGGAGGGAGTCTGAAGTTTTATCTGTTGTATCTTACCTTGCAGAACCATAATGAAACCTATTATAGAATGGTATTTAGTAGAGTTAACACTTAGAGGGGGACCAGCTACTAGCAATGGGCCCTGAAAATGGGCCTATATTGAGACTATCCTTCAATTATTTAGGAATTTAGACTTCCATGAGAGGGCAGAAAGAGCTGGGAAACACCCAATTAGGTAGATCTCTTTCTTCAGATATGCCAAGGTAACATTTGGTGTTTCAGGAAGGGATTTTCCTTAATTTTGTCTTTTGCATATTACGGTCATGGCCCACAGTACTGCAATATAGTAAGTGAAATGCATGCAGTGAAGTAAATATGTAAATAACTAATACAATAGCTGCAAACTGTAAATTACATACTTGATCCTTTAATAGGTCATAGTTTGTCAAGCTACTGGAGTGTCTAACTTTCTCATCTTTCAGAGCATTCTTATACTGGTTTTCCCTTATCCTTTCATAATTTCTTTTGACTTTTTGACATGGGAATTTTTTCCCAAAGTTCATACCCAGCTCTCTGCAATCAGAGGTCCAAAACACCAAAGTTTATGCTCTTTAGGAGGACAAGAATGACTATGAGCCAAATCAGTGCAAGAAATGCTATGCCAGCTCTACCTGTCTTCATCAAAAATCTGTTTCAAAAATGTCTTTCTAGCTTACAGCTCTCAGTGTAACTGATAATGCAGAGATTTAAGGATAAATATAATCCTATGCAAATCCTCTGTGCAAAGTCATTCTTGTAATGGCACTGGGTTGAAGGTGATCTGAAGCAGTAGGGTTGTGAATGGGTTTATGATTTTAGATAAGCATGTGTGGGGGCACCTAGAAAAACTGCTGGCTTGTGTGAGTGGACACTTGATACAAGTCCCAAATTATGTAAAATAAGCCCAGATAGGGGGGCATATGAATTGGATCCTGATAAAAGGCAAGATATTATGTGGGGTCACATCCAGCTGGGATAAATAGTAGTTTTGCATCAGTAGCATATACGGAATGCATCAACCTGAGACCTTGGGAAACAGGATATTGAAAAAGAGACACCTTGCCAGGTCATGGTGCAAAGAGTGGAGTCATGGGAGTCAGTATGCTGATAGAACTATCCTGTATTTGGTCAGGTTTCTGGTTCTTGTTCTCAGTTGGTTCGGTACCTGATACAAATAAGGTCATGTTCTGAGTTTGTGTTGGTGATTGGACCCTTGCCCTCAAAAGACCCCTATACCTTGTTGCAGTGTGACACCCCCTGGGTCTTTGGATCTTGCCCCCGAGCTCTTGGTTTTCCACGTTTGTTATTTTGTTATTAAAGTCTTTATTTTTTCAAGCAAGACCATCGTTCCCATCCCTTATTTTGCCAGTTCCCCCTGGCCAAACCAAACAAGGGGTCACAACAAGTGCAAGATGGTGATAATATTAGGGATAAGAAAGCAAGGAGCAGGACAAAGACTAGATTTGGAAACAGCATATACATGTTTGTTTATTTAAGGACTCTTCTGTTCAAAGGACCTTACTTGAGCAGTAGTCATGCCTTCAGATGGACACACACCAATTCTTCTGAAAAGTGGTGAAGAAATTCCTGCTACAGGTTGGAGAACACTGTAAACCCATACCCAGATAAAGTAACAATCCGTGTCTGAACGGGCTATTTGGGTCCAATCTGGCTAGCTATGGACCCCAGCCCACACAATCTTACATGGACGAAAGCAAAAGACCAGAAGCGCTCTTCTCCACATGGAGACCAATGTGCTATGTTTATTTCCAAGGTGGGAAAGAGACAGTTGCCTCACGGCGGGACACTTTTAACCTGGGGGAATGGGGGCGGAAGAAGAGGACACAGCCAGTGGGATACAAGTGAGGAGTGGCAAGGGGAGGGACTGCCCAGGGGAGAGACCACCGGGGGGGTACAGGGGAGAGGGGTGGGTGAGGGAAAGACCATGTGATAAGAGAGGGGAAGAACAAACCATGTGATATAACATAAACTATTCAGTGCAATATAAAGACTACTCAGTGCAAATCTCCAATCACCCAGTGCAAAACAACAACTAAATAAACTATTTAGTGCGATACAACAAGATAAGACTCAGCACATCAAGGAAAAGTAGGAGGTGGAATCCTGGGGTGTCATGCCAGACACCTTAAAGTGCTATCACTGTCTCCTCTTCATGGGGGCAGCAATGGGGAAAGAATCTGATTAAATTACTGAAGCGATGCCTTAGGAGCTGCGTATGCACCTATTCTAAGCTACAGCTATGCGTGGATCTATGAAATATTGTCACTTCCAGAGTGAAAAAATTCCAGAGTAAAACTCACTACTTTTTTTCTTCCTGAAATGGGATTCAGCACACAAGGAACATAATTACATGGCCACAGGAAAACTTTTTTTCTGTCCATATCTCTCCATGCTTCTCTGGACCACTATTTCCCTCCCTCTCTCTGTGCTCTTCTGTATCCCTCTGCACCAATATTATTTCTACATCTGCAGTTTGTGAGAGTGGATTGTAGGTCACATGAATTGTCTTGGTACACCCAGTTGCTCCATTTCTTCCTACTGGTTCTCTGCAAGCAGAATTTCCACCTTGTTCTCCTTGCTATAAATGAGAGATCCCTCATTTCAAAATAAGTCAGGCACTGTTAAACTTTTTGGCAGATGCACAGATCTCATGGTCAAAATTTAGTATCATCTTGCCTTCAAAAGTATGCTAGTAATTAGGTGAGCCAAAATTTTAATTCATACAGAACTGTGGGCTCAAATACATGCACAAGTTGCTTGAGAACAAGCCTGCTCAACACCTGAGCTTTGTACTCCTGCCTGCTTCAAGGCCACCTTGAATGTCTATTCTGTTACTGAATTTTAAAGGTCAAGTCTTTTTAGCCAGGTTCTCAAACTTTCACATTAATTTTGTGCTATTTTCCCTTTTACATTTATCAATATGTGTTTTTATAGATCTTATGTTACTGGATTGGTAAAAAACCTGAATATTTCCACAAGGAAAAAAACTATTCCAACACTGCAGAGTGCATCATAAAATTGGAGTTGTGTTTGAAGCCAACAACCTATAACCACAGTCTTGTTGGTTCTTTCTTTGGGAAGAGCAACAAGCAACAATCTCCATGTGAATCCTACTATTATACTATCTAAGGTAAACAGTCTGTGAAGCTTTAGAGCATCCTGTAGCTGTTGCCAGGACACTGATGCTAGAAAACACAGCTGCCAAGCGAGATGCAGTTTATTTAGGAATTTGGAAGCATAAGCCTGTGACAGCAGCATGATGTAGAAGCTCAGCTTGGGTTCATTTGTTCTAAGGAGCAAGAGGAACAGTGGCACCTTGACAGAGCCTTCAGCTATCTGTAGGAGAGAGGAAGCAATCAAGAATGAGGTGGGGAGGGGGAAGGAATTGCTGGATTTTGAAAACCTTTTAACCTTTGACTTTGTGGAATCTCATCCAACTGGGATTCTTGCTTCAGATGCAGTTTCAGAGGGCTTTGGCCACAAACCATGGCAGGGAACTGAGGGGAGGGGACACCTGACCAGGCCACGGTGGCAAGAGTGGGGTCATGGGAATTAGTAGTATACTAATAGAACCATCCTATATTTGGTCAAGTTTCCAGTTCTCCTTCTCTGTTGGTTCAGGACTTTCTTCTTATAAGGTCATGTTCTGAGTTCACCTT
>VYZP01001770.1:0-19679 GCA_013400635.1 Hypocryptadius cinnamomeus | reverse complement strand
CCTCCCAGTTCACAACCCACTGGTAAAGAGTGGTCTGGACTTGTGCTCAAAGTTGCTGAGAACAACTGACTGTCTGGCTAGTGACTCCATTATGAATTAAGTGTAAAGTTTTCAGACCATGGACTACAATTTTGGCAAACACCACTGAAGTCCAGAAGTACCAGTTTTTCAAGCAATCTCTTTGGGGAAAAATATTTGTGGTTGTATGTTGTGTTAAATGAGCAAATTTGGGTGAACCACACATCTTTGCTAGTAAATTTTTAAAGAGAAAGTACTTTTGCTTAGCATCCAAGAGCCTCCTTCCTTTATGCAGCTCTGGTTCCTGTGCCCTTGCTTTGTATTTCTTTCTTCTCTGGACTTTATCAGTACATTTTGGGTTTAATTTCCATCCTTTGCCGCTCTATGACTCCAGTGTAAGAACACCAAAGATTTAGCCATATGGACAATGACAACCAATTGGTGAACAACAGAAAATCAAGATAAACATTTATGCCACAACAAAGCAGAAGTAAATTAAAGAAGATTAAGAAATCCAGAGCCAGGGGGAAAAAGGAAAGAAATAAAGGTAGCTATTTACTCGGAGAGTTTATAGCAGAACACTAGTGTTCCATAACGGTTAAAATTCCCTCCACAACTATAGAAGTTCCACAAGTATGTGGAAAATCCATCCCATATTTCCCCATAGGCATAGTCAGTGGAATTAGAGGTCAATGAGATGCCTGTTGTTTCAGTACTAGGAAGCCACATTGTCATCTTCTGTAGAGAAATCATGGGATACTTTGTACCTCTCTACTATCTGGTGTCCTCAAGGCTCAGCTGCCCATCAGCTCCCACTGGGAAAGGGGAAGAGCATAGCTCACTTTTCCTAATGTGAAGAGAGGCAAAAAAAGCATCTTGCTACCCACTGCAAGGAGCAGCTCCTGTGCTGCTGCCCTTTGCGTTGCTGTAAATCAAATAGTATGGACCAAAACCTCTTGTTTCCTTTTCTAGCAGCAGCAGCATCCCCTGCGTCGTGTTAGGGCCCACAGACTCATCATGGGGAGACTATCAGAAACCCCTCTCTCCCCTGCAAGTTATAGACACCCTCTTGCCAGATCTGAGAGGTCTAGGCCACCTCACAGGACACATCCATTTCACAGAGCTGCAGTAGCTCTTTGGGCTCTCTACCAGCTCCTGAAGGAGGTCTGTGTCTCCTGGACCACAGAAGTAGCTTCACTATGAGATAGAGCTCACATTGAGTCCTGGTGTTTTTAACAAGCCACCAGGGCAGCAAGAATGTTTCTATCTGTGTCTTACAGGATCTAAAATCTTGAATGGAGAATGGTTTACTGCCCTGACTGAATATCAATGACGATTGACAACAATACTATTAGATGTACTGTTATTCCAATGGCAATTTTACACAAAAGTTAGGCCAGTGCATCTCATTACTTCCTTGTCCTGCTGCTTTCCAAAAAGCACCAGTCAAGCTGCAGTAAACTTTTACAAACTTTGAGCTACACTGCAATCTTCCTTCTTCCACTGATCCTCAGAGCAGTACTTAATGTGTCCTGAGGGACTATTTTCTTCAGGGTATTTCCCCCCAAGGACTGAGACAACCCGTGTGCTCCTGCCTCCTCTGCTCCACTTTCTGTTGATATCTCCACTGTTAATTGTGGCTGTGAGATAGAGGCAGCAACAGTGGTGATAAAACCCTGAAAACACTGATACATTTGAGCCTTCAATTGTAAAACAAACTTATAAGGGAAGTTGACTCAGCACATGGTTGCACCAATTCACCTTCTTCATTTAAAAATCCAACTCAACATATTTTAAAACAAAAAAAGTGTGGGAAAAGAAAAGGCAATAATCTTACCAGTGAATTAGTCAAGGCAGATTTGGGGTCTTCTGAGATGGGCAGAGCTACAGAACTATATCTAATCCTGTCACAGTTTAAATTTAATATCATAGCTCACTCTCCTTGTCTCCACTAGAGCATTCATTGTGATTTCCCCTCTTCAGTAAAGACTGTATGAAACTCACAAACTGCTGAAGCACTCATTGGGATCATGGTTGGAAATGCCCAAGGAGTCCAGAGGATGATAGGCTGTTGTGACAGACTTTCCAAAAGAGGGGAAGAACTTGGGTAGGGAGACATGGGTTGTCAACCCTGGAGCCACAATTGGGCAGAAGCTTTCACCATGCCCAATGGTGAATGTTCATCTGCTTCCCTGTGAAGGCCAACTCTATCCTGTTCTGACAGCACAGCTGAGTTGGTCAGAGGTGTGATGAGATATGTACTCTGACAGCCGAAGCTGCCACCACATTCTGGCATGCTATTTTTCTCCAGTTATCATTAACACTCACAATGAATAAACCTCTTAATACAGATTGTCACAAATCCCCGTTTGTCTTCTGTTCTTTTAGGTGAAGAAACACAATACGTGTCTGACTTGCAGTCACAATAAAGTCAGTGAGTTCTGCCCACCATCCAATCTAGTTTTAACCCAGCAGATGTGTGAATGCAGAGCCACACTACAGATAACAAGAGACAGATCAGCTCCTGCTGAGCATCACCAGTTAGCATGAATAAGGCCAGCCCAGGTATACCACACACACTCAAATGTGTCAAAGGCTCACCATAAAAATCACTAAAGTCTTCATCTGAAGATGCTACTGTGAATTAGTTGCCAATGAAGAGGTATTTGTGATTTGTCTCAAATCCAAGTACTTTTGAATAATGAAATGGTGTCATCAATTTCAGCCTCTGGCTTATAAAAAAAATTCAAAAAGTAAACATTTATCCAGGGAAAAAAGTCAGCAAGTGAGACTTCCCTTCTCAAAAAAATTATGAAACAACAAATGTCTTGAGATTTTTTTGAGGGCTGGACACACGAGCTGTTACTTAGCATGTTTTGATTTATTCATCACTTCTTAAAACATTTCATCTGCTCATCTCTGCAGCAAATGCTAGTGAAAGTTTTGGCATGATTTGCGCTTGCAATAAACTAATGTATGCTGATCCATACACTCAAAATTCTAGGAAAGACATGCTTCTGAGAGTTCAAAACCCAGCTACATCAACAATTTACACAACAGGGTTTTTCAGCAACAAGAGGATTTTAAGCTCTGTTGAGCAAACACCAGGTTTTTATCCCACAACTCCTCATTGTGATATTATTCTATTACCCAGTCCAAAGGAACAGACACACAGTATATTTGATATATGTGGTAAAAAAATAAGACACATACTAGGATGCTCCTGCCCTGCTCATAGAGAGCTGTGTGTACACCTGAAGTGCTGGCAAGAGACAGCTTGTGAAGGTAGAGAAAGAAAAAAACAGGGAAAAAAAGAAAAATTTAAAAAGAGAAAATCAACAAACCAATTCACACTTGCACTCCACTGGTTGCTAAAAAATATAATGGGAAGGATTGTTATAACATTTGCAAATTAGGACATTGCTAGCATTACTTAGAGGCTATAGTTAACCACATGGGGATTACTGTAAACTGAATTTAAACATTCCTGTACACATGTTGATCTTCTTGCCCAGAATAGACTAGGGTTAACTTTCAGAGGACTTTATGACTTTGCTTTTAATGGGAAAAAATTAAAAAGACAGATGCTGAAGATATATACAGTTAATATGAACATAGTGTAAAGCCAGTTAGAAACTAGTTCAGTGGCAGCAATTTTTTCTCTCTGTATTCTTCATTGTGTCATGTGAATTACCCCTTCTGAGCTTTTTTGAAATGACTCAAGGACATCCTTGCAGAAGTAAATAGGGCACCTTTTCCAGTTTTTCCTTTCCCACCTCCTCTCTTCTTTCCCTCTTGCTCCCTCCTTCCACCTCCCATCCCCTCTGTACAATTTCAACTATATGTACTGATAATGATCAAAAGTTTAAACGAAGTAGTGAGGATGGTTAACACTCTGTTAAACCAAGATCTTCAACCTTGAACTTGCAAATGTTGCAGGGAGCACTGATGGCTAAAGAGAGAGGTTTTCAACTAAAGCTGGGCAAGCACCCAATATCTACATCTAATGTCTACATCTGTTCTGCAAAAAGGCTAAATATCTTTAAAATTGTAACACAAGTACACTGACACTGCAAAAGCAAAATGAAATATCATTGAGAATTGAATGGTTAAAAAGGTTGCTGAGGATCCTATTTGCATTTTTTTGATGGCGAATTAGTCACAAGGGTTAATATGCTAAAGAATGGTCTGTCTATTATTATGTTGGCTGTCAGAGCCAATCTCAATCAAGCACAACTACAGACTAGCAGGCTGTCTTTGATCAAAATCTGAGTCCTTGTTTAGTCTCACTCAAAATGAAAAGCCTAATAGTTAATATTTTAAAATATTTTGCCGCTTATGTGCCATTGCAGTAGAAGTCATGTTGTGGAAAAAAAGTGATGCCAACACTACCTTACCTTATTGGGGTACAAATCATCAAACTGATAGTTTAAATTTGTGACTATGTCCCTGTTTCTTCCATAAGAAAGGATTTGTTTTCCTCAGCATCAGTCCAGTATCATCTTGTTTCAATAACTTTCTCAATCTGAGCAACATTGGCTGAAGACTTGTGTCCCTGCAACTGAATTGGAGCAAAACCACTATTCCTATGGGCATATTCCCCCATTAAAATGAATAATTTCTCAGCAGTCTAGGTTACTTTAATGGATATACCACTATACACTAAGCTTCTGCATCAGGTCTGCCCTCTAACTATGAATGCAAAAAGATAATTCACAATTGCATCATAAGAAAGGAAACTGTAATTTAAACACATGTGTATGTTGTTCAATAAATGCAGGACGCAATCTGCTATGTTTTTCCCATGTGTTGGAAACAAATCAGATGGAAAACATGATGTACTGACCAGAGGTCTCACTTCATTTCTCCCTGTATTCCCCCAGCAGAAGAAAGATTTTACTCTCTGAATGACACTGTCAAAGAAGTAAACTGATAGAAGATCTAGGTATTCTCCTGCTTCTTACACAGTACAAGATTGAATAATGCTGAGCAAGTACTTCACAGGTCTTAATTTATTTAGAAAGTTTAGATGTCTTCTGACTTCTGAGAGACTTCTTTATTTCTGCAGTTCTTCTTAACGTATTAGGAAAAAGTGATACACAGGGGATTACTCTCACCCTTTTTTTTTTCATTAATGCTATGTTTTTAAAAAATCATTTTATCCCTGCTTTTGTTTTTTTTTTCTGTTGTCAGTTACTGCAGAACCAGAGGAATTTTGCTACCATTTTTATTCCCAACCCAGCATGGGGATTACTGGGCAACATGAGCAGTTTTGAACTGCTGTCAGATATGTCAGTTTGGGCAGATTCAACTAGAACACAAGTTACTTGCTTCATGTCACCCTAGCACAATGGTTCTCAGAAGTAGTATGACAGTAAATTATTGCATTTAAAGGTTTCATTTTTCCTCTTAATATTCAAGTTCACAGTTTCAATAAATATGCCTATTAATAAACTCTTGTGTGAAATCCAAGTATGAGTATGTAAATAGTAAAATCATTTTGATGTCTACTCATTTCTCCCTATAATACTATATATGGACCAACAATGGTAAAGTTGAGAAGTAATTTTCTCTGGCCTATCAGTCTTACTGCTTGTTTTTCTAGGTAGTAGCTCCAGGCTAGGAGGATGATATGCTTGCTGCAATTTCCTCATGCATTTCTACAGACCTTCACTTCCTTCGCACATTTCTGTGTATGCTTCTGAAGAGTAGGACTCCCATCCACAAACTCAATGCTCTTATATACCAATATGTTTTACAGAACAGCTACAGTATTGTGGTCTTTTAGTTTCACCCCCAACTATATAGACTGTCAATCACAGCACAGGAGAAGACATTAGGAGAAATGCTGATGTGCCTGAAATTTTTTACCATATTTACTCCAGCTATGCCTAATATAAGCCATTCTCTCACCTAAAAAATTCCTTTCCTCTCATTTAGTTTGCCTGTAATTTTATGGAAGGGATGGTATTACTGAAAGTTGAGCTTTTAGCTGAATCCTTAGATCTCTGATGTGATGAGATCTCCAAAGGCATTTGAAAGGAAACCATCACCTACTAGTGAGCTTCCATGATGATAGGGTATTATCAACATACTTAACAGCTTCAGCTGGTCACCTAACGACTGGACTAAACTCCATTTTCATAACTATATCCCTGTCTTTGGACATTTACTATGGTGTGTGTGACTTTTGTTTCACCTTCCTCCATTGAAACAACAGGAACTCTTCTTAGGCCTTTGAGAATCCTACACAGTAATACCTGTTAAAAGGGCCAAACACCCAAATCTTTAATTTTCCCTTTTCCCAGCCTTGTTTTCGTGGTTGTTAGTATTCTACAACTCAGTTTAAGTTTGTAACAGTATCTCAGGAGTGTTTGGTGGTGTGCATAATGCATAAAGCTGCCTATCGAGCCTCCACCCTTTAAATACCTAACTGTTGTGGCTAAACAACCAAAGAACAGCAGTGTCCAAACACTTCTGTCACTGCTCTGCATTAGAATTAGCAAATGCTGAGCAAGACTTGAAGTCTAATGATTTAAATGTTTGGGGAAAAGCCTAGATCTGCAGATTTCACTGAGGTCTGTTTAAAGTTGCATGGCAGCTTGGCAAGCCCTGGGTGAAAAGCGTGTTCTGCCATACACTCTGCCCTGGACTTGACATCATTCTCCAGAAGAGATGTATTCCTGTACGACACAATCGGTGGCACTAGCATATGAAAATGAAATGTATGGAATTGCTTTGATAGATCTGAGGGCTCCACTTAGAGAGACAGAAACTGAGGATTGATCCAGCATCATACCAGAAGCCCATTGTGGAGGCAAGGGCAGGCAGCCCACAGCCCTACCAGCCGCTCGCACAGGCCCTCTCAGAGTGTCGCGGAGCTGTGCTCCAGCCACAGTTATGGGCTAGAAGATTTCTGACAAGCCCATATCAACTCACTCCAAGAACCAAAGGTTCACAGCAGTGTAAAATTTGGACAGAAAATCAGATTTCATGAAATATCATTCATTGTTTTCCTCTCCTTATTTCTCTCCCCAACTCCTAACAGCTAAAAGGCAGCAGTGGCAGCACACCAAGACACACTGGGGCTGAAGCCTGGGCAGTAATGATTCAGCAGCCCTGCCCAAGCGTACCCTCCTACCCCTTTCCTCTGCCATCCCTGGCTGCAGCAGGCGCAGCAAATAGGCTCTTTCTCACTGCAGCAGTTGGCTTCAATTGTTTCTCCTGGGCATCAATAGGCATCCGCCACACTGTTTTATCCCTGGAACAGCAAGAACCCCAGCAAGCTGCTGCACTGCTTGTCTCTGTGGTCTCCAGAGACAACAGAGACTGAATTTTTTCTCAAGAAATGACAGGTGTCTGCTCTTTGGCAAGGAAAGTTTAAGTCTAGCGCAGAAGACATACTGAGAAGAAAACAATCCTCACCTGGATTGTCCCTCCAGCATAAAAGATAGTTTCACTTGGTAGGTTCTGTCTGTTCTGGCAGTTTGGTGTCCTCATGTTGGATGGGGAGGGGGGTACAATATGAGAGGGAATCAATGCCAAGCCTGTAAGCACTGTGGGCAAGACCAGTCCCTCCAGCTGCTCCTTCCCCTTATCTTTGGGGTCTTCACTGCTGTTTGCCCTTTGTGAGAAGTCAAGCCAGACCAGACAGCATGCCTCTCTTTCCCTTTGCCTGTTTTTTTTTTCCTATATGCTCCCTACCCTTCCTGATGATTTCTTCTCCTCCTCCCTGCACCCCAACAGTAATATGCCTGTTTAAAAAAGATCCACCTCTTTCCTCTCTGCTACTCACTGCACTAGCTGCCAAAAACACCTATATTCTCAGTCTCTGAGATTATTCCTTGCTCCTGGTTCTTGCAGATCACAACCTATGGAACGGATGCCCATCTTCCCCTACAGCTCTGGAAGACTGCCCTAGTTCTGTCATCAGGAGCACCTTTCTTGCCTCCACAATTGCAGCAGAAACCCCTAAAGACCCAAATAAGACAAAAGGAAGCACAGTTTGGGGCACAGGAGTCAGTGCTGCTGGTCTTTCTGATGGGAGTTGAGGATTGATGAAACAATCCTCTCTCATGGGTTTTTGTCCCCTTCATCGTCCTACTTCTTCTGGAGTGCTGCGAGCCTGCCAGGAAGTAGGCTGACCTAGAGAGAAAAACAGATACATTTTTGGTGATGAGAAGGGAGCAAGAAATGGGAGGGTTTCTCACCGGTAAGAAATATCCTTTACAGAACAGCATCAAATTTGGCAGCTCTGAGAAATCTCTCTGGATCTCCTAACCCCATCATATGTCACAGCTAAATGATAAAGCATGTTGTTATCTCATTAAACAACAGTGACAAAATACAGAAAGTAGGACATTGCTTTCTCTTGAATGGTGCCACCTCTCAGCTGAAGGCCAGGTGGGCTGCAGTAGGACTTTTACCACTGATATTAAAAAATTTTCTCACCCTCAGTCTTAACTGTTATGAATAAAAACAATTGCAAAGTAAAGCAGGTGATCAATCAACACTACAGGGAAGAGCAGGGGTCTGTTATGTGAGTGAAAACCCATCTCACAAACAGCAAAATTTTCCACACTGAAGGAAAGACTGAATGGTTGAGGCTAAGTACATTTTCAGATAATTTTCAGAAATTTTGTATTTCAATAGGATTGTGATGATCTTCTGTAGGGCCACAGCTGCCAAGCATTTAAGCAGCCACCACTAAAAAAGATATTTTTTTTAACTGAAATAAAAAAAGAAAATGCAAAAAAATAAGGATTAAATTAATGTTCTGCTTAGAACTTTCATTCTTTGTTATTTCACGTTAGCAATCTACACGCACACATACTTTGAATTAATTGACATATTTTAAGCTTTTTCAGTTGCCCTTCTGCTGTGGCCTCATGTAACAGAAGGGTCTCATTGCTCTGCTTTGGATGGACACCGAAGTGCTTTCAGACCACAAGTACTTCCACTGCAGCCAACTGAGACCATTAAATTCCCTGTGCTACAGTTGCCTGTAAAGCTTTTACCAGAGGAGGCCTTATTCTATTTGTCTCAACTAACCTCTAAAATTCAACTTTTTCCCCATCATTCCCCTTCCTGCAAAAAATAGATTGTAATCAGAACCAACACTACCACTCCTCCCCACTCCAGTCCAACTAACTTCTTCCACCCCATTAATGTTATGCATATATCCTCCCCAACCCAATATACACAGCTTATTTTAGGAACCTACATAAGGTCAATTTCTGTATTTATCTCTTTATTTATTGAGTTATGAGAGTGGTATTTCTTCAATTTTTCCATATAACTATGTAATATTTCACAACATGTCTTCTTTACACCATTGTGGTATTTTATCATAACTATTTGGTCAGATAGCAGTTATTTCAGTAACAGAAAGCCTGCAATTTTCTGTAATGTCTGTACTATCCAAATAGGATTATACAACCTGTGTTAATAATTGATCATTCCTACACAATGTTTAGTAATGTAGCTATGTTAAATCTTGTGTAAATGAGAAAAGCAAAAGGTAGAGAGTTTAAATGGCTTGCCACAGGGCTTACCAAGAGTCAGTAGTGAAGCTACTTTTCAGGCTTAACTTTTCTATGTAGAAAGTTTTGGCCAATAATTCTTTCAATTCTTCTGGCTACATATACTTGATTTACTGCAGAACTTACTCTGTCAAATTTCTGTAGGCAAAATATGGCAACAATGTTGCAAAGAATCAGAAAAAAAAAATTAGACTTTTTTCACACATTTTAGTATGTATCTATTTTTCTAGGTTTGAGACAAAGAAGCTTATGTTTCAAAGCTGTTTTAAATCTTTGGCACCGTTTGTAGCAGCCTGAATTGCTGCTAATAAAGTCCAGAGTAAAGAAGCAAAAAGGGCCTTTGCATAGTACCCACAGATGTTTTATTCAGCCACACAGCGAGATGTTCGGGTCCAAGGCACACACACATTCCGGGTCCAGCTTTCCCTCTCCCCATGGGTCCACCTGGTCTCGGGGCAGTACCAAGATGAGGGCCAACCATGGAATCGGGAGGGAGTGGCTCAGAGACACAGGAGCAAGGGAAGGAGCCAATGGGGTCAAACAACTTTGAGGGAAGCTTCTTGTGTCTCCCTAACTTAGGGGATGCCCCCCAGGACCTCCACAGGCAGATCCCAAAAAACACTGAATAGACCTATATAATGTGAGACTCTTTGGTATCTCTCCCCACACCCAACCAAAACTCTGGCTACCAACAGCACAGCTCCAACTAATCTTTGGTTGTTCCAAAAGGCAAAGTAAATGTGAAAGTAAAGTGTGAAGAAGTCATTTTACAATCCTCACAAATGTAGCATGATGCTTTTGAACCAGTCTGCATAACATTGGGCCTCAGAGCTACTGGCTATCTACACTGAAACCGGAGAGTCAACTCAGAAATATCACAAATCATATGCTAAAAAATAGGAGGTACTGGTAAATTATGCCAGAAAGCAAAATCATATGCAGCCTAAATTACACAGCACAGTAAAATCTATTTCTATAAGGAATTAACACCAAAGAATCCAGAAGTCAAGTTCTTGACCTGCAGAAAGGGAATTTTCTCCTGAATCTAAAATAATCCTCAATATAAAACCTGTCTTAAGGCCATAGTTGTCCTTCTACTTTCTTTATTTTATCTGAGTGCAAAGGAAGATGCAAAAAAACCCCAAAAAACAAACAAACAAAAAAATCAAAATCAAACCAAACCAAAACAAAAAAAAACTGAAGAAAAAATTCCCACCGAAGACAGCATCATCTGAAAAAAAAAAAAAGCTGGCTACTGGCTGGTTTCTGGTGGTAAGCCTTAAATGTCATAAAGACAAAAGGAATGGGAGATAGGCTAAAGGAAAGGAAGGTGGGAACAGCCCTCAGGGGCATTCCGCTCCTGCTGGTGGTCCCTCACTAGCCCTGCCTGCAGGACCCCACCGCTGCAGCTTCTGGGCACCCGCCGCGCAGAAGCTTCAGGGTGCTCGCTGGAGCTTGCTGAAATCCCTGGTTCGTACTGACCTCTAGGGGTAGGTTATTCATCTGCAGTATTCCCCCGGTTTTGAAGGAAACATGTCTTTCTTCTACACAAAAAGAGCCTTAAGAGGATTTATATTGAGGATTATCCAGAAATTCCTCCATGAGTACCTTGGCAGTATATCCAGATATTTGAAACAATGATAAGTATTTCCAAATATGAACATGACACAAAAAGGTTGCTTTACAGATAACAGGTTAATGTAATGATCAGAGAACATGATCTTAGAGTGGAAGAAAATAAAAAGTAAAGTCAGTACCTCTGTCTGTTGAATTCAGTGGCAAAATTCACCTTAGTAAATGTGCTTAGTAAATGTAAATGTGCACATTTACCTTAGTAAATGAAGGACGCAATGGACTCTCATTCATTTTTTACTACTCAAACAGAATGCAGACAGAGTCCTGTACAAAGAATAATGCTCTAAAAACACCCCAGCAATCCTTCGCACCTAAAAGCAGGTAATTTATGAGTGTCATTCTGTGATAACCCGCTCCCAACTAAAAACATTGAGAATCCAATTACCATTTATTCAGGGACTCCTTTTTCTTGCCAGATCAGCTTTAAAAGTCTGTAAGGCAGAGAAATGTATGCTGCCAGGTTATGTTTGAGTACCTTGTATGAGGAATTAAAAGCTCAGTTTCTGTTCTTTGTAAAAGTTGTGTAATCAATTTGTAGCACACATTAAAAACTCCAGGGAACTGGAATAGGTTAAATTAGTAATTGTACTACTGTTCAATTAAGCTATAGTTGAATTTGAAGGGAAAAGACACTGCTATAACCTGGAGGTTGTAATTTACAAATCCCACTTCCAGTCCTTAGACAGCTGTTAAGGAAACTTTCCTGTCTGACCATGCAGGACCCACACTGGCAGTTACACTTCTAGCACCCCAGAATTTCACCCCAGCTAGTGGCAAACACCCTTTGCAGTGGATGGCTCCAGTAAGTTAATGGGTGCCTTGCTAGACTCCCTAACACACCACTTTCACAAAGTCAGACAAGTTTTCCTTACAGACTCAGCCACAGATTTCCCATAACAGAGTCTCAGATATCTGATTTCTCTAAGTACTTTAATCATGGCAGAGTCACACAAAACTAACTTGAGATCAAGCTGGGTGCTGCCGAGGAGGGACCCTGAACCAAGCAATCCGTGGGCTTTTGTATCCACAGTCCATGCACACGGGGGTGTGAGGTCCTCCTGTGAGCCATTGGCTCCCATTGTATCTCTGACTGTCTGGTCACCTGGCTGGTGCCACAGGTTCCCATGCACCTTGTTGTGCAAAGGGTCAGTGCCCGATCACTGCTCTTGCTGGAAGCTCCAGTCATTTCCCCATACACAAAGCACAACCTGCAACTTGCACTGCATTGCAGCAGCACACCGAGCTACCTGCACTAGGTGTATTCCTCAACACCAACTGCCTCTAATGTCCAAGCTCGGACTTTCTGGCTATTCACAGGCTTTTTCGCAGAGATGGCCTTTCCTGCACTGGTATTTCAGAAGTAAGCATTCATATGGAAAGGGGTTACACAGATAAACAGTTTTATGGTCTTTTTACTGAACATGGGGGATTTCCTCGCATGTGCAGATGGGGAACATGGCTACATGTCTGCACACCCTGGCCAAACCTGAGGGGTCTCACCAGAGGGTTGCCCATGGTATCCGAAGACAAAGCTTGCAAAGATTTATAAAGTGTGGATGTTAGATGTTTGGATCCAATGTTTGAGATGAGACGAGGAGGTGACACATAGCTGTCCTAAGAAGAAGACAAAAAAGTGCGATCATCTGTCCAGATGGCTACTGAGGAATGGTCTTCCACTTTCTTCCACCATGGCTGATCCTTGTATGTTCAAAGGTATTCAGACAACTGATCTGGTTATTTCTCCAATGTAATTTTTTTACCATTAAAATTTAAAAAACCGTGAACTTCTCTGCAAGGGAAAAAAAATCACAAACAGTAGAGTAGCTAGTTAGTATTTAGTGGACACAAGACCACAGACAGGGGAAATACTGCCTGGTATAAAATGAAAGACAAAATAACTTTTAAAAGGACCAATGCTTCTTTAAGCAAGGGACAATCAGGGCAAAACAGCCTTGCAAATCAATCTTCCATTACAAACCAGAACATATTGGCATCTCAGTCTGCAGTCACTCAGGATGGGGGCAAATTCTCCTGATGCCAGCATAGCTTGAGGCTTTCTGAGACATCTGATCATTTCACTATAAGGTGAAGACTGCAGATAAAACAGAACATATATGAAAATTAATTTAAAAGAAGGGGAAAATCATCTTGTGAGTGTTGTTGGGATGATTGGTGCATTGACTAAGAAACAAGCAGGCAGTGGAGGGGAGTGTAACTGAGCTTGCTGCATACAACGCCAGCATCCAAAGCAGTTGATGATATTTTCATAACCTTACCAGAAACAATAAAATAAACAGATTCAAACAGAAGTTGAGTGACATAACATGAGAGGTCACTCTAGAACAGAATTATAAGGCCCTGGAAGCTCCCGTTAACCCTGCAGAGTGACAAAAAATAAGAAAACACAGCTACAAGTGCAAGAAAGTTACACCACATTTCATACTGGGTTGGTTTCTCTCCCCCTGCATGTTGTTTTTAAAAATATATATAATATTTATACATCCATGCCCTAAACCATCTATTATATTTTTTCTCTTCTCCCACTGACACTCAAAAAGATGGAACCAGATTTGACCTAACAGCAATGTGCCAAGGTGGAACTAACTCTCACAGGAGAAAAGGATAGCATCTTCATCAGTTACATTCAATTATTGGGAAAAATACTATTGTCCGTGATAAATAGTGCAGCTTCACTTAACATAAAGGAGTTATCAAATGGTTCTGGAAGGGAGGGGTGGGAGGAAGTGAGCGGGTTTTTTCACCAAATTACTAAAAAAAATTAAGATCAATGGAAAATAACCAAATCTATTTATGGTATCTAACAACAAGGTCCCCTGATGTTCTCTGAGTGTCTTTACTCTGTCTTCAGTAGCTTTTAGTCTGCCTTTGCAAATGGAACCTCTTCTGCCATGGTTACTTTTCTTCTACTTAATTTCCATTTACACAAGGAAGTGAGTTATTGTCTTCTCAACTGTACAGCGATGCTATCTTCACTAAATATTTTCTCTCAGCTCTTTTTTCAAATTTGTGTCTCTTCCTGCAGCATATGACTTGCTTTTATTGAAAGAAAGTTTGCCATTTTGCTAATAAAATTCCCATTTTTAAAGAAAGAAACTGAAACATCTCTTCTAATTACCAACACTCATATAAATGAAAATGTTAGTTTGATAATGAATATGTCAAACTCCAATGGTAATTAGCATTTTACACTGACTGTGTGGGTTTGCAATAACATTTGCTACATTAAAAACATGAGGTGAAATCTTGGCCTTATTTGAATCAATGATTTTTTTTCTCTTTCAGCCTCCTCAGGACAATGTTGCATTGATGCCTACTGAATTCAGAGGTATTACCTGTTTGCTATGAACATGGCCATACAGACACATCCTTTGCCACACAGCATCACAAACGAATATCTGACTTTTTCCCACAAGAAGTATAAAATGTGTATATTATATGATGGTGCCATAAAATATTTATTTAGGTTAAGTCCCTGCTCTCACCAAAATCAACAGTAAAGAATTGTAGTAATCTCAAAGTGACAGGATTTCACCCTAAAGCATACAGAAGGGCAGTTCTGTAATTGGGGAGCACAGAGAGGTCAAACTTTAGTCCTGGACGCAGCTTTGCTGCAGAGTTTTCTTTCATACAGATGTGTAAATATAGTGCATTGCTTTTTCACTGCACTTTCCCATGTTTTGACTGCTTTTTTGCTACACAAAGTCACACAAACTACACAAGTTACACAAGTGACACTTGTTACAAAAGTGTCAGATTTGCTTTCCCTCCACTGTCTTTCCCCTAAAGAAAGGCATCCATCAACTCAATCATAACTAGGTAAAGCTGAGCAGTTTATGGTAGGTATGGGGTCAGGGAAGACTGAATCTTGCCTCCGTTATATCAATCATTTATGGCTTCCAGCAAACATCTCAAGGAAAAGGTTGAACACTCCTTTTATTCTCTCAGTTTCCTGTTATTTTATTCAGGATTTTGTTGTCAGAGGAGCTACAATAATATTTGTGAAAAAGAGAAGTCAAGTAACAAATAAGGAGAAAATAGAAGTATGGGAAGGAGGAGGAAATGTCTCTGTGGGAAAAAATAACATGCAGCTAGGGAGTGTCTCAGATATGTTCTGCTTCAGTGAACATTGGGGCAGTCTGAGAAATGCTCACACTGCCCCAACTCATTTCCAAAAAATGTAAAAGGTTCATTAAATCCTTATCAAAAGATACAACAGAAGACTGAATAGAGAAAATACTACAGCACCGAGTGCAGAGAATTTTTCCCACCATGCCCACCATGTGCTCATCCACACAATAGAGGTTTTGCCTTTTAACCCTTTAGTCCCTCCCAAAGTTCTGTCCATCAACTCCTTCTTTGCTGTCCAGTGGTGGAGTTTACTTCCTTAAATCTTGATTGGAGGTCAGGTGCTGCCATAGTAACAAGTTGACCCACCCAAATGTCCCGAACGCAGGCAACCCCCAATAACAATGCAAGGGGGGGTAAAACATAAGTCTATAAAACTTCTCTTAACATACACACATGATATTCACCTTTTAATTGTGAGAGTCAACCATCACATTACTCATCTATCACAATACCCCCTTTTCCTCTTCCACAAGTTATTTGGCTCGAACAATTTAACTCAATGGATCATACTAGCATCTGTTGATGTGGGCAAGGACAGAAGTAACCAAAGGAAAAAAATTCCCTGTTTTCCCTAGATGCCCTTATCCAGCATGAACAAAAGGACATTACAGAGGTCCAGTATGGCTTTTACCTCCATCTACTGTGCCTATGGGATTGCTGCCCATAGTAGGTGTATCTTAGTGGTGAGTACAGAGGGCAACTCGGTCTTGCCCTCCAGTCCCTTTTGTATTAAAAGACAATTGAGGAATTATAGAGGTCTGGCATGGCCTTTTTGCCCCTACCTTACCATGCCTACAGGGTTGCTACCCGCAGCAGGGCTATGGAGTCTTCTTGGTAGTGAATGAAGGGGCCAGCCCGGTCTTGCCCTCCTTCCTTTGCCTTATTTTACTTGTGGTTCTTAAGGATGCCATTCCGTTACCTCTTTTGGTCCCTTGTGTACTTCCCCTCAACAGATGCATGTAATTCTCGCCCATTAAAACAGGGAAACAGTTCTTGAGCTGGCTGATGGAAACTTGACTCTATGTTTCGTGTCTTGTTATTTTTCTGGTTGTCTCTCGGTCTCTCCTTGAGAGTCAATCTTGTTTCACCCAGCCTGGACGTAGTGAACCCATTCTTTGGGTTCTTCTATTGTGCCTTTAACTCTGTTGGCATGAGTCTATCACCAGTCTGCAGTTCGCACGGCCAATTCGGTGGTGAGCAGTACCTGAACGGGACCGTCCCACTGATCTCTCCATGACTTGATCATCACCCAATCCCCAGGGTTAATATTATGGATTCTGAAATCCAGGGTGGTAGTTTGAGGAATTGCCCCTTTATGTCTTAGCCCTTCTAAGGTTTGTGCTATAGACATATTTTTTTGCATTGGCTTCCTGTTCCTCATAGGTGGCAACCTTCTGGGGTGAGGTCAGGAAGGGTAACCCAAACATCATTTCATAGAGTGACACCCCCAAATCTGACTGGGGTTGGGTTCTAATTCTTAATAAGGCCAAAGGGAAACATTTTATCCACGACATTTGGGTTTCAATCATTAGCTTAACTAGAGCTCTTTTAAGTTTGATTCATTCTCTCAACCCCACCGGAGCTCTGGGGATGCCATGGATTGTGTAACTCCCATTTCACTCCCAGGGCTTGAACAACTTTCTGCAATATCTTCAATGTGAAATGAGTTCCCCAGTCTGAATCAATCCTTTTCACCATCCCATATCACAGAATGATTGATTCTAGGAGTACGTTACTCACAATATTGGCATTGGCTTTCACAGTGGGTACCGTCTCTACCCAATGAGTCAAGTGATCTACTGTCACTAGCAAAAAACTTCCACCATTGTACCGAGGAAGCTCAGTAAAATCTACTTGGATGTTTTGAAGGGGCCTTAAGGCCAGTTCTTGCCCTCCCTTGGGTGTTTTCTTCATGAGCTTCTTATTTATGTTGACATGTCACACACCGTTCAGTTACCTGCTTAGCTATCCCAAAAATTCCTATGCATCCCCAATCCCCTAGAAATTGATCACTTAGCACTTGGGTACCCCAGTGTGTTGTCCCATGTATGCCTTCCAACATTCTCCTGGCAAGGGGTTTATTCAACATTTACCTCCCATCTGCTAATCTTCGCTTCCCTTCGTTATCTTTTTTGGCTCCTATTTTGAGGAGTTCTTTCTCTTCTGCCCCACTAAACACCAGGACTTTTCGTATTTCTCCCATGGGGGTTAACACATCATTAATTTTTCTGTTCCTGATTCCGCTGTATTTTTAGCTTCCAAATCTGCTAAACAGTTCCCTCGCGCCCCTTGAGTTGCCCCTTTTTGATGCCCTTTAACATATACCACTGATACCTCCTCTGGTAATTGTGAGGTTTCTAACACTTCTAAAACAAGTTTTTCGTGAATCAGTCCCTTTCCTTTTGAATTTAATAGCCCCCTCTCTTTCCAAATTTTTCCAAATGTTTGCACTATTCCAAAAGCGTATTTTGAATTTGCATATATAGTTCCCCTTTTCTGTGCTAATATTTCCCAAGCTTGTTTTAGGGCATATAACTCACATGCTGGAAGACCACTGGAAGACCACTTTTCTATGGCTACTAACCCTTCATCTACTATAGCGTACCTCGATATCCGGTGCCCCTGGATTACCTGTGAAGATCCATCTATGTACAATTGTTTTCCGCCTTGATCTGTTAGGTCGTCTCTTACTTTAGTTTGATAGTTTATAACTTCTAGGCAATTATGTATTAATTCCTCACCTGGTTCCCCATATAAAAACTGGGCAGGGTTGAGTTGGTTACTTATGATCAGCTCTAAATCACTATTAAGATGGCTTCATACTTCAGCACTTGGGAATCAGTGAGCCATTTTTCAGCCTTTTGGCTTAGGATACTTCTAACTGAGTGTGAGGTATATATTTTCAATTTTTCTCCAAATTTTTGTTTCCTCTACGAGTAGGGCGGTCGCTGCCATTGCCTGAATGCAGGTTGGCCACCCCCAGCTGATGGGGTCTAGCAGTTTTCGTAAATAGAATCACAGAATCACAAGGTTGGAAGAGGCCTTCAATATCACAGAGTCCAACCTGTTTGCTAACACCTCAACTAAACCACGGCACCAAGTGCCACATCCAGTCTTTTTTTAAACACATCCAGGGATGGCAACTCCACCACCTCCCCATTCCAGTACTTTATCACCCTTTATGTGAAAAACTTTTCCCTAACATCCAACCTGTATTTTCCTTGACACAGCTCGAGACTGTGACCTCTCGTTCTGTCAGTTGCTGCCTGGAGAAAGAGACTGTTATGGATAGGTTAGTAATTTCTGCTAGGAAAATATGATTATTAGAATAATATAATGTAATACCACAAAAGAGAAGCAAGACTGCTTCACTGGGTGGCTTGAAACCGCAGCTTGAAACCACAGCTGGCAGCCTGAGTGGAGGGGTGACATTAACACACAAAATAAATCCAACCTGCACAGGACATGGGCGTTCTCCTGGCATGTACAGGAGGATGCCCAAGCCATGATGGCCCGTGAAGATGCTCCTCTCAGATAGGCAGGACCATCAAGAACATGCATCTGAATACGGGATTCCGGGAATCGGGGAGCAAATACACATCAGTTCCCGGATGCGGCTTCGTCCAGCACAGGACGGAGAATGGACTGTACATGAATATGAAGAAACTCAAAGGACAAAGGGACCCTGCCACGGGCAAGAAAAAGAGTATAAAACCTGGACTTGGCAAAGCAGCAGCGGTGAACAGGGGGATTCACTGCGATAGAGGCCGGATCAGAGTTCACCCAGCTCTGATCCCAGGCTCGGTGCTATTTTGATTGTGTGCTGTTGGGACTGTACAACGGTCGCGAATAAGTTTTATATTTTTATTTTTATTAAATTTGGCTGATTCCATTTTTACTTATAACAGAGACCAACCCCCACCTGGCTACAACTACCCTTCAGGAAGTTGTAGAGAGTGATAAGGTCACCTCTGAGTCTCCTTTTCTCCAGGCTAAACAACCTCACTCCCTCAGCTGTTCCTCATAGGGCTTGTGTTCCAAACCCCTCACCAGCCTTGTTGCCCTCTTCTGGACGTGCTCAAGCATCTCAACATCCTTCCTAAACTGAGGGGCCCAGAACTGGACACAGCCCTCAAGGTTTGGCCTCACCAGTGCCAAGTACAGTGGGAGAATGACCTCCCTGCTCCTGCTGGCCACACTATTACTGACACAGGCCAGGATGCCATTGGCCTTCTTGGCCACCAGGGCACACTGCTCGCTCATGTTCAGCTGGCTGTCAACCCGTACCCCCAGGTTCTTTTCCACCTGGGCACTGTCCAGCCACACTGTCCCCAG
>VYZP01001767.1:34794-58145 GCA_013400635.1 Hypocryptadius cinnamomeus | reverse complement strand
GGACGGACGGACGGACGGACGGACGGACGGAGGCCGGGGACAGCCGGGCCAGGCCGGGCGTGTCGCGACATAACGGCCTCGCTGCCCTCCCGCAGGTGACATGAGCTCGCAGCAGTTCCCCCGTTCGGGCGCGCCTCCCGCCGCCCTGGGACCAGCGCCGCCGCCCATCCCCACCAGCGGCTCGGCCGGGATTATCGCCCCCGCCGCCACAGGTAAGCGCCATCCCGGCCCCGCGTCCGTCGGCTCCGGGGGTGGGGAGCGATCCCGGGGACCCCGCCCGTTCCATCGCGCTCTGCCGCCTCGGGCGGGAGGAGCCAGGCGGCCCCGCGGGCCGGGCTGGAAGCTGCCGCGGTTCCGCGTGGGGAGAGCACCGCGGGCGGCTCGGTGACGGCAGAACCGGGACGCGCCTTGGCTGCCCGGTGTCCGCGCAGGTGCCTGTCCCGCTCGGCTCGCTGCTCTGTGTTCGTAGCAGAAGTGACGAGCGGACATGGGAGCGTCTCATGGAGCTGGAAGTGGGGTGGGAGATGCGATCCCAGCTCCTGCTGTCCCTGCCACGGTGACAGGTTTTCAGAAGTGACTGGGGGAGCAGCTTCATTTTCACCCTTTTTCTGCTCAATATCCAGACACATATTGCATTAAATGCGGAGTTTTTCATGCTGTTTGATTGTGGACTTAATGGCAGTTTCTTAGATAATTAAATACTTTTCACTCGAAAGAAAAGTTAATCAATCTGTGTTTAAAGAAGGTGTTTAGTTGGACTTCTCAGAGTTGACCCCAGGTTCCCCAGTATTGCCCAACCCATCAGTTCTGAGGGGAACAGACAGAAGCAGTGCCAGAATTCCCAGTTTCTCCATCACTGAAATATGTCTAATTGTAAGACTGAACTTCTTTAATTTAGATATTTCCGACGTCTCATCTCTGACCTAGTGGGTGACCAAAGCACCCTTTGTAACAATTCTGACCTTTTTCCCTGTTTTTCCCTAGTGAGTGAGGAATCCAGTCGTGAGCCAGAAGTTGCTCCCAGGGAGCACATGGGCCCCAGTGGCTCCATCCAGCCCCGGGAGGAGAAGCAGGAGCCCGTGGTGGTCCGGCCGTACCCACAGGTCCAGATGCTGACACAGCACCACCCTGTCCAGTCTGGTGCCCCAGTGACAGTGACAGCACCACCAGCACATTTGACTCCAGCTGTGCCACTTTCTTTTTCAGATGGACTTATGAAGGTAATGAGAGGATTCATTGGGGGAAAAAATACAATCTGTATGAGTCAGTGTAGAGAAAAAGTGAATTACACCAAGACCTTCCCTGCTTTTGATTCTAAAGCTTTCCTTGCATGCTTCTGCTAACTGTGCAGTGCCTTGTGGGTTTGGCTGATCCAGATGATAAACTGAGGACTTGGTAGTGTTTCAGCATTATTTTGTTTATCTTTGAGGAGAACAGTGATTTCAATCAGTTTCTGAAGCCTTCCATTTTCTCTGCAGGATATAGAGTTAACTGTTTAATATCCAGTGTCTCTAGGGCAATACCATGGCCCTGACAGATTCCAGTGATGACCCATGCCAGAACCTACATATTTCCAGGACAAAATATGCGCTTTCTTTGTTTGGAATAACCATATGTTCAGTGTCTTTCCAAATATTCAGCCATACTTACATAAACTTTCTCCTCAGGCTCTGACCCCACAGAATGATTGCTGTTTCAGCACTGGGCTCTCATTTGAAGTTGCCAATGTTTCTGTCTTTCCATTTCTTGTAGCCTCCCTTGAAGCCCACCATGCCCAGCCGGCCCATTGCTCCTGCTCCACCCTCCACTCTCTCAGCTCCCACAAAGGTTCCTGGGCAGGTGACTGTGACCATGGAAAGCAGCATACCACAGGCTCCAACAATCCCTGTGGCAACCATCAGTGGGCAGCAGGTCTGGTTTTTTGGTGGCTTTTCTGTTCCATTTCACTGCATGCTCAGATCAGTACAAGTACAGCTGAGGTGGGTTTTGCAGCAGGAGGGGATGTAAAGAGAGCAGGTTTCCCTGTTCAGTGCTGCTGGTTGTTGGATCAGTTCTGCCTGGACCATTAAATTTCAGGCTTGGTTATCAATACCTCTTTACAAAGCTGCTGATTTGCTGGAATCATCCAACTGAGATGGCACAGCCAGGCTGTGATGGCAGAGCCATACCCAGAAGCTGGGTCATTCCTTAAAAGCTCCTGCTGTGTCAGTGTCACTTGGAGAATTTCTACTGTAGAGAAACTGCTGGGATTCATTATTGCAGTGTTCTTCAGCTTCCCTGGGAGGAGATCAGAACAGCCCAGTGAACAGTTCATGGGTTTGCTGTGTTCTTACTGAACTAGGAGTGGCAAAATTTGAGGGAGTCTGTGTAGATAGTGATTTGATTTTTTTTTCCTCTAACTTGGCTGCAGAGCCAGCCCTGTTGGTTTGAAAATAGTTTGTCAGAACAGTCATTACTAAACCTCTCAGGGTGTTGATGTAAAGTGCCTTTAGGTGGACTTGAGTTAGTCTGGCTAAGGATGTGCAGCAATTTCAGTGGATTTACCTTCTGTTAATATCCCCAGGAGGTCTAGAATTATAAAAAAATAGAATTTGTTCCAGCATTTGCCAGGTTTCCACCGTTCTCTCAAGTTTATTGGAGAGGTGATATAAAACTATGCCTTAATGTCACCAATGCTAGAAGGGACAACTCTGTGATTGTTTGTGGGTGGCTGCTGGGTGACTGTCACCCAAGTACCCACCATCAAAACACACCAGTGAAACAGAGAAGTGTTTGCATCTTCCAGTGGCAGCAGGCTCTGTAACTTTATCCTGTACAAACACCTACCTCTTTCTCCACTCAGCTTTTAATGCATGCAGCCTTGCAGCCATGCAAGAGATCTCCAAGATCTCTTTTCTGTCTCTGAGGCTGAGATGTGGTGGTTCTGTGACCACTGATTTTTGTCAACACAGCTGACTTGTTTTGTTCTTGAACTCTGCAGGGGCATCCCAGTAACTTGCATCATATCATGGCCACCAACGTGCAGATGTCCATCATCAGGAGCAGTGCTCCTGGGCCTCCACTGCACATTGGAGCTTCTCATCTGCCCCGAGGTAAAGATCCACCTGTGCTGTCCCTGCCTTCTGCTCACAGGCTCTCAGCTGCTGCATTTAGCCCACACCTCTGAAACTCTCCTCACTGCTAATGCAGCTGTTTCTTCAGATGTTAAAACTGCTGGCATGAGGGAGTGACTGCTGGCCTTTTAAGAATTATGTTGCTTTCAGCCATTTAGGGCAGGACCATGTGACAGTGTTTAAAATGCTGTCAGATACCAGCACATCTGTTATTCTAATTCTTTGCTGTTAAAACAATCGACACTTTCAAGAAAAAACATCCACTGGTAGAGACACACCTGCCCTGTAAAATGTCATGTATATTCTGGGTGGCAAGTATTGCTCACCTATGGCAGGGGCACGTGGGTAGTTGTGAGCCATGTTCTTGTATTCCCCTGTCCCAGCACCACTCATGCATTGTTAGCATGCTAACATATCATATTGTGTGCATTTGCATTTACCCATGAGTTAAATGCTGGTGATAACTACAGGCTCTTGTTTCCCAGCATTTTGGATGCTACAGCTTGTAGAACAGGAGGTCAGCCCCTTCATGCAGCCCTGTGCTCAGTACAGCCTGGCAGATTTCTGACTGCAGCTTTGCTTTCAAAGTCTTATGGGTTAGGTTTGCTGTTCAGCTTTAAATTGGTCTGAATTCCAAGTACCATTTGCCAGTTTTATTTCCATTAATGCTCAATGTTATTTGCTGACTCACTCGAGAAAAATAAATTGATGTGAGCAAAAACATAATTTTCTTTAACTAGAGCAGGTGGAAGGACTGTGGAGGTTTATCTGTAGCTACAGTAGTGTTGTTTACCTGATTCTGAGGGAACAGCTGCCACAGACTTGGACTCTCAGTACACATTTTCTTTTTTCCCCTGCCCTTTTTCTCTGGGTTTGAATATTAACTTTGAGTTAATTTCAATGGAGGACATGTACAGAAGGAATGCAATACAGTCCACCATCTGATTGCAAGGCTATTTGCCTGCTACTGTGATTTATTATGATCAGGAGTCATCAGACAGGAGACAAATTAATCAAGGTTTAAATGGTGTGGAGTTTTGGTATTGGTTTTTTGCGGGGAGGTGTAGCTGTTTGTTTTGTTTTGTGTGGTGTTTCCTTGTTCTTTTGCAAGTGTATTTTTCTTCTGAACTTCATCAGCTGCAGTGAGATCATTGCTGGTATCAAGTGACTCATTTACACATTGGCCCAGTAATCAAACTGAATTATTTCTACTGACTTCCATAGCTTGGCATAAGAAAATATGGCATTTGCAATACAAGGCTATTATAGAGGAATAAGAAATACCTCTAAAGCAAATTAATTTAAAATAATACCTACCCCTCCACGCATGCTTTTATAAACCTTGTGTATATTTGTTGAAAGCCTTATTTTTACACCAACATCATGAACTGCCCTGGATATGAAATGCATTAGAACTGAAATGCCAGCTGATGTCAGGGTCTGTCTGTGGTTGTGATGGAGCTGAATTTTAACACGCTTGGTTTCTTCCCCAGGTGCAGCAGCTGCTGCAGTGATGTCCAGTTCTAAAGTAACCACAGTCCTGAGACCAGCCTCCCAGTTGCCAAATGCAGCTGCAGCCCAGCCAGCAGTTCAGCACATCATCCACCAGCCAATCCAGGCAGGTAGCAGCCAGGCAGCTCTGCACATCACTGACCCCCTGCTCCAAACGCTTCCTGGCACTCAGCTGTAATTTATAACCTCTCATTATTTCTGTGCACTGGGCTGCAGCTACTGTCAGCTCTCTTTCAGGTCTATTTTCTGTATTTTCTTCGTAGACTTGGTGGGTTTTAATCTGGCTCCAAAGTGCTTAGAAACTGGGAAAACAATTTTATTCAGACATGCTCAAGTTTTAAAGTCTGAAAGTCCAGTACAATGTGCTGGTGTTGATTTTTTGTTCAATATATGAATTGATGTAGAATTTTTGAAATCTCACTATAATATGCTTCTGTATATCTTGGCTTTTGTACCTGTATAAGGAGAAGATGGTAGATCTTGTCTCCCTACAGCAGTGCTAGTGTTCAGCCTTAGGACAGAGAGTTAAACATCTTCCCACTGTGCTTGCACTTAGGATCCCAATCACCTCTAACTTCCCATGTACTGGAATTTCTTTTCTTTTCATTCTGAAGGGAACTGACCTTTGAGGTTTTTCCTAAAGACCTTCAAGGTCTTTAATGTTAACTTTGTTGCTTCCTGGTTCCTGTGCTGTATGTGTGTTGAAAACCAGGACAGTTCTGCTTAGGAGCTTGCAGATCAATTCAGGAAGACTGGAAATGTCTCAGAACGCCAAAACTTAGTGGCAAGGTGTAGGGAAGCCAGTTTTAATCAAGTAATTCCAAGCTGTTCTCTAAACAGCAGAATTTCCCTTCTGAGTGTTCTCTCTTTGACACTTTTTTGTTTTTTAATAGTCTCGTCCTCCTGTGACAACTTCGAGCACTATTCCTCCTGCAGTGGTGGCAACTGTCTCAGCCACGAGAGCTCAGTCCCCTGTTATAACCACAACAGCAGCACATGCCACAGAGTCAACCCTCAGGTAAAACCTACAGAAACTCTGTATTTGACAGAAATTGCAGCAAGGGGAGATGTTAATCAGCCTGAGCTGATAATCCTCTACTTGTGGGATGATATAAAACCAAAATACTAATGCTTGCACAGTGCAAATCCGTGCAGTTCTGTGAATAAAAATGGGTGTAAGCATGAACTTATACCCATTTATAAGGGTAAAAGGGCTTTATAAGGGCTCTGTGTTATGAGAAGGAAAGACCTTAATGAATCATTTTTGTAGTCCTGCTCCCTGGACTGCAGAGTTTGTGTTGCAGGAACTTGTGGGTATTTGGCCTATATTTTTTACAAGGACACAGTGAAAAGGGATACATGAATGCTGAGATGAAGTTCAGCTGGTAAGGGTTATGATAACTCCTGGCTGGGTGCATAGGGCAGATGAGGACAGAACAGTGGAGCTCCAATTCCTTATGTTGCTTTGCCACGTGATCGACAGCAGCACTGCTGTCACCGGGGAGGACACTGAGGCCTGGTGTGTGTGCCTGTGTTGTATCTCCCATCCTCATTCTCCAGAAGGTTATGTTGATGATTGCTTTCCTTGCTCTGCAGCCGCCCCACGCTGTCCATCCAGCAGCACCCCCCTTCTGCAGCCATCAGCATCCAGCGGCCGGCGCAGCCGCGGGACACGGCCACGCGCATCACGCTGCCCTCGCACCCTGCCATCGGCACCCAGAAACCACAGCTCCACACCATGGCCCAGGTAAGCTGCAGGCTTAAAATGCTTAAAATGCTGTCAGATACCAGCACATCTGTTATTCTAATTCTTTGCTGTTAAAACAATCGACACTTTCAAGAAAAAACCTCCTGCTGCTTCTTGAGACTTGTTGATGGCTTGCAGGCTAAGATTGCATTTTGGAGAAGAGTTAGAAATTAATGTTCTGTGTGGTCACTGCAAGATGATTGCATACTAACTATAGATGTTACATTTAGTAGTCTTCTGACTTTAAGAATTTTTTTTCATAGAAAACCATTTTCAGTACTGGTACTCCTGTGGCAGCAGCAACTGTGGCACCTATTTTGGCAACAAACACCATTGCTTCAGCAACCACAGCTGGTGAGTATTCATAATGCTGTTGTGGGAGCATCATGAGGGCTGGGGTTTGTTGCTTTTTGTTGGCTTTGTTTGAATTTACAACCCAATCACTTTTGAGCAAGTATTTTTTCATGATAAAGACTGCATTTGGAGGTGCATGAGCAGGCTTCAGGAGTGAAATTACTGAGTTCTTCAGGGAGGATGTCTGGTTTGGGGGTTTTGCCCTCTTTAGGATATGGATACACTGGCATGGTAGGGCTCCAAAGAAAGATCTTGAAATTAAATTTGTTTTTTTCCTTCAGGTTCTGTATCTCACACCCAAGCGCCTACAAGCACCATTGTTACCATGACAATGCCCTCACATTCTTCCCATGCTACAGCTGTCACAACCTCAAACATCCCAGTTGGTGAGTGATTTCAGTTCTCAGAAAAGTGTGTAGCTCATGCTTCAATTTTTCTCTGTATGCTGGAAGTGTTTGTGCATGTTAGCAAATTAAGGAGGGAAAGAAAATCAGTTCAAGCTGGGAGAAACCAATTAACAGGTCTAGTATTCTAATGGTTTTTAGTGTCAGGAAGAAATAGATGCTCTAGGAGGAGCAGGTAATAAAATGGTTCATTTACTTTCTCTGTTGAATTTTTGGACAAACTCGGGCCTTTTGGCATTTCAAAACCTGCATTGGATACTCTACAAGTTTTAACTGCTTGGTGATAGACTATGGTTTCATAGTTGATTTTGCAAGTTACTTCATGTCCTTCTTGAGGTGTTAGGTGTAGCTTAGCTGGATTTGATTAGTGTGTTCGCTTGGATGTAAAACACAAAGGCCCAAAGGTGGGAGCTTTATTTGCCTGGATGTGGAATGTGCCTGAGATGTTTCCTACAGAGCTGTATAAATTTCCTTTTGTTTGTCTGTTTTCCTGCTGACCTCCTTGTTCTTTTGAAATCTTTTAATCTCCTCCCCAACCATAAATTCTCAAGGAGTGAAATTTCATCTCATACATCAGTGTTTCTTGTAAAGTTCTTGTAGGTGTTTTCTTCCTTTTCATGGCCTCTGTCCACAGACACTTGTCTGCCTTGGTCTCATTTCCCTTGATCTCTGCTTTCAAAACTCAGATAACTTGTTCTTGACATCAGAATGGTTTGGGCTGATCCTAAAATATTAACTTAATCTGAGCACTGAAGTGACTTTGTTAGCAAGTATCATTTATATATGTATTTAGAATATCCATCCGTTTCGATACAAATTGATGAGAAATGCTTTGTTTTCCTTTTTCTTTTGGCCTGTTGTGGGTAGGAGATAATTTGTGGGTGGGGTAGGTTGTTTTGGGTTGAGAGGGAAGGGAGTAGTGTTGGTTGTTTTGTTTGACAAGGTTATTGATGTTGCTTTGCAGTGTTTACTAGCCTTTCCTTTGACTGTCAGTTGATGACATGTTTGTCTTTATGCAGCTAAAGTGGTTCCCCAGCAAATCACCCACACTTCTCCCCGGATCCAGTCTGATTACACAGCAGAGAGGAGTAACCTCATACCTCTGTCCAGCCACCGGGCATCTCCAAACCCAGTAGCCATGGAAACCAGAAATGACAACAGGTGGGCAGAACCAACAGCTCTACCCATGAGAGTGTGTGTGAGTAGGGTTTGGGTGTCCTGCTGCTTTTCTGCCTTCTGCTGTGGTGGAAATAAGATTGTAAAAACTGGGGGGTGGGGATGGGACTTGGTAATTCTGAATCAATTATGATAGGTGAGATAATTGGTATCTTAGATGAGATTGGAAAGCACAGGGAGTGCTAAAGGGCAGGGGTTGAAGGTTGCCTGTTGAACCCTGTGTAACACTTGCTCTCTTTGATGCCTGTAGGCAGTCGGTGCCTGTCCAGTTCCAGTATTTCTTACCCACCTACCCTCCCTCTGCCTACCCTCTGACTGCCCACACCTACACCCCCATCACCAGCTCCGTGTCCACCATCCGCCAGTACCCAGGTAAGCCCAGCTGGGGGCAGGCAGCCTCGGGGCTTTGCTGAGCTTGCAGCTTGTGGATGTGCTCCAGTGATGAAAGGATTTGTGCTTGACTCTGGCAATTAGTCACAAAAAGTTTCTGATGATTTGTTGTTTTTTCAGGAGTTTTGTATTTGATATCCCAAAGGCTCTGTGTCTATGAGTAAAAGTTTTGAGTCTACAAATCAAAACAGTTTGGCTCCTCCAAACCAAGCCAATTCTTTGATACATCTTCATTCCCTGTATACTGATAAGCTCTTTTAATATCTTTTCATGTGAATGTACAGTTTGAGAGAGAAACCTGAACCAAAAAGGGAAAAGCTAATTTGCATTGCACACTTGCATTAGTGTTCTAATGTGTTAATGAGTGTCTAATTAGTGTTTAGAAAAATGGAGCAATTAATGTATTTGAACAGTTGCAGTAATTTGCAGTAAAAAAATGATGCACAACCCAAACTTAAGTCATTCTCTGACAAAATTTGGAACATTTTTACCTTACCAGGTTGTTTAGGGCTGTTCTCTATAATGTAATCATTTCCACTATCCAGACTGCAAGAACATGCATGATGTGGATTTTCATGGAATATCTGTCTCTGCTGGCAGCATGATACCTGTGAGCAGTACAGAGGAAATTTAGAAGGACTGGGAGGTGGCAAAGCCCATTTGTTGAATGGGAAAGTGTAGAATCATAGGGTTCTTTAGGTTGAGAAAGACCTTTAAGATCATCAGATCTAACCATTAATCCAGCACTCCTAAAGCCACCACTAAACCATTTTCCCAAGTGAGATGTTTTTAAATACTGCCAGGGATGGGGACTCCACCACTTCCCTGAGCAGCCCTGTGCCAGGGCTTAACAACCCTTTATGTGGAGAATTTTTTCCTAATATCCAATCTAAACCTTCCCTGACAGAACATAATTGCACACAGTCAGGGGTTCCAGTTCTGGAGGCATACTGGGGTGCTGGTAGGCTAATGGTCATTTGCATAAATGCAGATGTGTGTTCTTCATCAGGAGCTTATTGACAGAGACATTTTACTTAATTAACTTGTTAAATTGACTTGAAGAATCCATGGAAGGTATTAATTATAACTTAAAGCAGAGCATTCAGGGTATGAGGAGGACGGTGCACCTATGCTGAGCACAGCTGGTTGAGGGTACAGAGGATTTCAGAGGAGACTTTTTGAAAGATCACTGAGATAAGGAGAGTTAATGCAGAATTTTGGAGGAAGAATGTTGGCTTTGGTTTTCCAAGTGCTTGTTGTGCTTTGCTTAGTATTCTAAAAGGATTTTGTTGGATAGAAAGTTTTGCAACAACAGTGTTTTGACTAAGAGAATAAATGTGCCACACTTTTGTACAGAGCCATTTTCAGGGACCTGGTTTCAGTTTTTGATGCCTGTTTTTAGAGTGTCTTGTCAGCACAAGAACTTAATGGAAATCCTGTGACAATGATAAAACCAGCTTGTTCTGCATTGTTAGCAAGCAAGGCCATTGTTGGCAAGTTCACACTTGCATTCTGTGCGTGGCTGCAGAAATCCTGGTGCAGCTCTGCAGAGCCTGGAAATCTGGAGATCCAGGGTCTGCAAGTGATCCAAAAGTATTATTTGAGTGCTGCATGGGAGAAGTGTAATACACTGTATAGTGGATCTGAAAAGGTGGAACCAGTTGTTTAGAGCTGTGGATTTATTTAAATGGTTGAGCTACTTAGAGCAGGTGTATTGTTGGGAACATTGTTCTGCCACTAAAAGATAATTGTGTTCATTTGAGCTGTGGGATCCAGCCTGTGACTGGATCCCTGTTATATCTGGCCTGTTCTGAGGCCAGATAAGGTTGTGTTCAACTTCAGAGTTGAGTCAACTTCAGAGCAAGAAATTACTTAGGTTTCTGATTACTTTTGATCTATTTTTTAAGCAGGGAAAAATGCCAAGTGTTAGTACTTATAAGAACTGTAAAATACGATAGTGAGCAAAAATAGAGCACAGCATTCTGAGACTGTAATTTGAGTCTACCTAAAAGCAGAGTTAAACTGCTCTTTTCTCTCTTGCTGCAATTAGAAATAAAAAATGGAATTAAAATCAACAGTAATTAACTCCTCTGGCAGGCAGTCTTCCCTACTCTCATATTTACTACTGCAGCAAGCAGACGGGCAAATTAATTTTTCAAAGCAGAAAAATGTCTGTGAAAAATTACTATTTGAGCAAGTGGTGGGAGGGGGAACTGAGGTGACCTGCTGGTGAGGTGTGTGTGCTGCTCCCAGTTTCAGCCCAGGCGCCCAACTCGGCCATCACGGCTCAGACCGGCGTGGGAGTGGCCTCCACCGTGCACCTGAACCCCATGCAGCTGATGACAGTGGATGCATCTCACGCCCGGCACATCCAGGGCATCCAGCCCGCCCCCATCAGTGCCCAGGGCATCCAGCCTGCCCCCATCAGTGCCCAGGGCATCCAGCCAGCGCCCATCGGGACCCAAGGACTGCACCCTGCTGCACCCATGGGTGCGCAGGGGCTGCAGCCGGCACCCATCGGTGCCCAGCAGCCACCGGGCGACACCAAGACCTCAGGTAAGAGCCACTGCTTCAGAGCAAGACAGAGCAGCTGGCCTGCACATTTGGCTCTGGCTGATGATGATGTTACAGTCTCTGTGGTCCAGAGGTGGACACTGAATACGTCCATGCACATATTCTCCCAGCAAATACTTGTTGGCTGTTTCTGAGTTGATTTATTTTTAAAGCGTGCCAGGTGTGGGTAGCCTGGGATGGGTTACTTCAGTGGAAAAGACTGGTAGTGCCTGAGCTTAAACAAATGCCTTCAGTAAGGCCTTGTAGCAAAAGTAGTTTACAAGTGAGTGATGTTCTCTGGCTGTGTATCAGATCCCAGGAGCAATTAGAGTACAGCCAGGTACCTTCTGCTGTTGGTAACCTGATCTTGAGCTGTGACAGAAACCATTATAAGTGATTGGTCTGATGAAGCCCCAAGAACTTACTGGAGGAATGGGATATGGCATCCAAGAGAATAAGCTGTTGCATAGCTGGCAGGCACTGCACAGTGACTTCCTGGCTGTCCACATGCTCTGCATCCCTCAGTGGGCCAGACAGGCACAGGCAGAAGGTCAGAATGCAAACACAGCTGATGTCACTTGCATGCAGCTGGCATGTGTTGCCACATGGGCTCTACCAGAAGTGTTGCTCTGTTGACTCAGTTGTGTTGGTGATCTCCCTAGTGATTTCTGCCTTTTCCTTGTCTTCTGGAAAAGATGATTTCCCTAGAAGTGGTTCTTAGGCAGGAAGTAGTTTCCTTCTTCCCTGCAGAAGGTTCAGTGATCAGATTGCTCGTGGCAAAGGCACTGCTTACAAAGGAGTCTGAAAGCACTGCAGTTAGAGACTGAGGGACTCAGAGAATGTACAACATATGCTCTGCAGACACCTGCTTTGTCATCATATTCCCTTAAGTAACTGCTGCTTTCCATTCTCTGTTTTTGTCTCTGCTGTGTCCATGTCCATCCTTCCCAGCAGTGGTCTTGGCAGATGGAGCCACCATTGTAGCCAATCCTATTAGCAACACATTCAACACTGCATCTGCAGCAACTACAGTTGTGCAAACCCACAACCAGAGTGCCAGTGCCAGTGCTCCAGCCCAGGGCTCCTCCCCACGCCCGAGCATCCTCCGCAAGAAACCAGCCACGGACGGGTGAGTGGAACTGAAGGTGACACGTGGGTGACACTTCTGTGCAATCCAGCCCAGCCAAATGGGATCATTTCAGTGGAGATAAGGAATACTCCAGCAGATTATTCAGTCAGCAATGGTAGCAAGTAACCTGCTGATCAGTGAAACAGTTCTTTTCCTCCCCCAGGGCAGGATATAGTTTTCTGTAGTGTCAGTAATAAAATGAGAAGGACAGTTTTTCTCCTAGGTCTTGAAAGTGACCTTTTGAGAGAAAGTGGATTTGAGGCTTTCTTGCTTAGTGTGATAAGAAGAAAGAGTTCATAGTCTACTAAAATTAGAATTGGTGCTTTTTCTTCAGTGCTTTTCTTGGAAGAATATGTGGATGAGAGGAAAGGATAGGATTAGTACCCTGCTGTGAAATCTGATTAGGAAAAAGGGAGGGAGTAACTTAAACTCTTAAAATATTTTATGTTGCCTATTTTTAAATGCCTTAATAAAGAGGCAAGAGACAGCTTTAGAATTAACAATGCATTCCCTCCCAGCTAGCAACTGAAAATGTGTGGCACTAATGTGTTCTTTGAGATTAAAATTGCATACTTTTTATGTGGGTGGGAACCTTTTTTAAGGCAGAGAAGCTGTAGGCTGTAAAACTGAAAGAGAACTTAATGAGTCAGGTAGATCACTAAAGAGTGTTGCACTTTGTTGATTGTTTTGGATAGCAGTTTGACTTTTGGTCCCAGGGGAGACTAAATAGTGTCTAAAAGACCTTAATCAGCCTTATCATCCTATTATCCACACTCAGGCCTTGAGGTCCTGGAGTCAGGCTCTGACAGTCAGGTCCAGCTGAAGGGAACAGATGCCCATGTGAGCACTGTTTAGCTCCAGATGATTCGTTCAGTCTTGAAGCACGAGTGCTGGACAGTGGCATGGCCAGACCCCTTTGTCCACTGCTGGAGCCTGGCAGTTGCAGCAAAGTGTTCTCACTGACAGGATGAACGTAAAGCTGGCATTCTTGTAGAAGCCCTAAACTGGGTGAGACTAGGCCAGAGCAACTTATCTTTTATTTTTATTTGAAAAGTAAAATGAGACTCTTTGTGCAGCAAATTGGTTACACTGAAGACAGAGAGCAGTGCTACAGCCATAACTCCTGTCCTGGTTATGTAAGAGAGCTGATTTCTTTGCTCTCAGGGGTGTTTGTCTTTGCACCAGGGAGGTGGGAACCCTAAATCTGTGTGTCTCTTTCAGGCTGGCAGTCCGGAAAAGCTTAATTCCCCCTCAGCCCCCTGAAGTGGCCAGCACACGTGTGGAGAGCACGATGCGAAGCACGTCTGGATCACCAAGGCCTGCTGGGTAAGACTTTAGGGAACAGCTACCTGCAGCATAATACTTCCATTATATTTGTTTGAGTTGTGTTCTTTGGCTATTGGAGCATTCTTCTTTCTTTTGGGAAACACTCTGTTTTGAATTTGTGACAAACTCAAACAGCCTTGACAAGTTCTGCTGTTTGTAAAGCTGAGGAAATTACCTTTAAAAGTTGTAGTGATGAGCTTTCACAGAAACAAACAAAAACCCTCTGCTAGTGTAAGGGGAGATAGGCCTCAAAACTTTTTCTAAAGTACTTGAAAATTAATTCTGGGGAAAGGTAAATGCAACTTCTGCCCTGCTTCACTTGAGTTCAGTGGCTTTACAATTTGTTGTTTTATGACTGTAAGACACAGTAGGAGCTTCTGCAGAGGATGGGGCCAGTACAGTTTTGGGTAGAAGTTCCTCTTGGCTGCATTGTAAAACTGTTTTAATCCTTTTACAAGTATTTTGAAGTTACCTGGAATTAGTAATGAGATTTGTTTATCACATTGAGTGGAAAAAAGTAGTATCTGTAATCAATACAAAGGATTAGAAAGGGAGAGGAGGAGGAAATATAACTGAGATTAAGCCTTCTCCTTTTGTTAAACACTTTGCTGAGCCAGGTGGGTGCAGGAAAAACTGGATAGTCTGATTGCAGTTTGGCTCATTCCTTTTGTGCTTGGTACTCACCACCGAGATACAGTTCACTTCACTTCTCTTTGCTTTTATTTGTGCTACAGTGGCAAGCCAAAGCCTGAGATCCACGTGTCCATGGCCACCCCAGTGCCTGTGTCCATGGAGGCGGTGTGTAACCAAGGTGGCGAGCAGCCCACCATCACGGTGCCCCCGAGCTCCCAGCAGCCCCCCTCTGCCATCCCCACCATCATGGCAGCTGCCAGCCCCACCTCCCAGCCTGCAGCAGCCCTGTCCACCATCCCAGGAGCTGTGGCAGCTGCTCCTCCGACCTCCACCACCATCGTGGCAGCTCCTGCTCCTCCCTCCACCATGAGCGGGGCCCTGTCAGCGGTGCTGGGCCCTGTGGTACCAGAGATCAAAATCAAAGAGGAGATGGAGCCCATGGACATCATGCGGCCGGTATCTGGTAGGTGGCTGGGAATCATCAGGTTGCTTTTTTTGGTTTTGAGATAGTGGAGGAATTAGGAGGGTTTTTCAACAGTTTCACCTTGAAATTAAAGGACATCTCTTCCATGGTAGCACAGAGCACCAGAGTTCCCATATACTTTATAAAGTTCTTTTTTGCCTTTTTCCTAATCTTCCATGAATCCACTTCTTATTGTGGCTGCTTTGTTCATGTTCAAATGATCCAACTCCAAAGAGTCTGTGTGAATTCCTTGCCTAAAATGCTTAGCAGTGGTACTGACATATTGTGGAACAGCTCAGTTGAATTCAGTTTGTTTACAAATCCTCCTGTTCAGGTCTAGTGGCCTTTCTTGTATGTGAGGAATTCATGGCCACAGTAGGACTTCCTAGGGCTCTCCTGTGATTCATGCATATTTTTCTCTAGAACTTTTCAAAATGTTCATTATATTGCCTTACTTATCCAGCTTGGCCATAGTTGCTATCAAATGGCATGGTCAGTAAATTCAGATCCTTACAGATCTTATTGGGCACTATATAGTGGCAAAGTGACAGGAATGCATCCCACCTTCATGGGTTTCAGAGTTCAGGCTTAGCTGTGGTTTTATCACTGTCCTTGAAGCTGTGTGTTGTCCTGTGAGAAAGCAGCTCCTTGCTGCAGATGTGTCTGGAGCATGGGCAGATAGCATTAAGGTCTTTGGGGCTCTCTGGCTCTTCCTGCCATTTGTGGCCAAATTGTCAAGAGATCCCATCCCAGATATTTTGTACTTCAGCCTTAGTCATGGCTGATTGTCCTTCCAAGTTCAGGGAGTGTTCCCTCAGACTCCCTGCCATGCTGCTGCCAGCTGCACGGTGTGTTGGTTGGTGCAGTGACCTGCTGAGCAGTGCTGAGGGCCTGGCAGTACAAGCAGAGTCCTGCAAGCAGAGTGCTGCAGTCCTGCTCTGATTTCATCTGACTCTCCTGTCATGAGAGAGTAGGGATTTGCTTACTATGACAGTGACCTGTGCTGGTGTACATACAGAGGGGTTTTTTACAGTAACACACAGATGTTAGCATGACTCCTCTTTGTAACATTGAATTAACATAAGCTTCAAATGTGAAGCAACTGCAGGACAGTTGGCTCTGCTCTCATTCTTTATGTATATGAGACACTAAAGACTTTAGCTTATAAGCTTGTCCTAATAATTACTGCTGGCTTAGTTATCTGGCCTGTTGGTACACATCACACCCCTCACACTATGCTGAAACAGGACCTATTGTTGGAGGTAGTGTTCAAACAGTGCCTTATCTTCCCACTGCTGATCGTTGGGTTCTTCTCTTTCCTTCCTCTCAGCAGTCCCTCCTTTGACTACAAGTACTGTGTCTCCATCTTTGGCACTGCTGGCCAACAATCTTTCCATGCCTCCAAGCGATTTGCCACCTGGTGCCTCACCAAGGAAGAAGCCCCGTAAGCAGCAGCATGTCATCTCCACAGAGGAAGGAGACATGATGGAAACAAACAGCACTGATGATGAGAAATCCACTGCCAAAAGTTTGCTGGTGAAGGCAGAGAAGCGAAAGTCTCCTCCAAAGGAGTATATAGGTAATGACATCTCTGATGTCTTTGTCTTTGTTCAGGGGTCTGTATTTTCTATTCTGTTTGTTTCTCAGAGAAGGTGCTCTGTCACATTCCCACTTCCTAAATATGAGTAATAGAGAACCCAAGTATCTGTTCCTCACCACTTTTTGTATAGGGCTGGGAAAATCCCAGGGCAAATGAATTTTCTCAACACACCATTTTGTATGAGGCAGCACTAACTGACGTGCTGCTGGAGTTCTTGTGGATGCCAGGCTGCTTTCACTCCTGGATGATAACGCAGTTCTGGTTCCTTCTGCAGATGAGGAAGGTGTGAGATACGTCCCCATGCGTCCCAGGCCGCCGATCACGCTGCTGCGGCACTACCGCAACCCCTGGAAAGCTGCTTACCACCACTTCCAGAGGTACAGCGACGTGCGCGTCAAAGGTCAGTCTGTGCAGGGAGCACCGGGGAGGGAAGGCAAGGGAAGGAGGCTGCACTGGATCAGCTGTGGTCCTGTAAATGAAAACATGGTCTGGTTATTGATGGATCTGCTTCTGTGCAGTGATGGAAACGTGCTCACTAAAGGCGTCCTTATAAAAGTGGCGTGCTGCGGTGATAGGCTGCAGCTGAGTGTTCTCATTGGCCACCTAACACTTGCCAGTTAATCACAGACATTCTGCATTTAGTGTAACTAGTCTTGTCAAATAAAAAATGGGCTTTTAAAGAAGACTTTTTTACCTAATACAAGGAAATCAGAGATCAGATACTGTCTTCCAGACTTTTCAGCTAGTATTTTAGAATTTTTAAGCAGACTGGGTTTTCACAACTGTGCAAATACATCTAGGAGAGAGTAAAAGTAGTACAAGATGGACCATTTACTTGTTTGTGCCAGGGGTGTGAAACATTGAGCACTACATTCTTTAAATGAGAACAAAATGGGTTGTGATATAATCTTTCTGAAAGTACAGATAACCTGTTAGTCAGTGAGAGCAGCAGTCAGGTACATGGCAGATGGGAAGTCACTTTCCTGTCTGAATCAAAATGCTGCTCATTGTCATTTATTAGGTTGTAGGGGGAGCAGAAGTTGGGTTATTGTGGTTTGAGAGGAGAGGCCTGGCCAACTCCTGAAATTTGAGTACTGTATTCTTGTGTTTCCTGGTGACAGAAGAGAAGAAGGCCATGCTACAAGAGATTGCCAATCAGAAGGGTGTGTCCTGTCGTGCACAAGGGTGGAAGGTCCATCTCTGTGCAGCGCAGCTACTACAGCTGGTAGGTGCATGGGGCTCAGAGCTTCCTGCAACATGGGGGAACATGAAGGTGTGTGAGACAGGAAGACATTCTTACAAACTCAGTCCATTGGGATGGCCTAAAGTCCATTGTGTAGTGCCCAAAGGGAGTGGGACATGCTTTCCCCTTTCTCAGGAATGTGGCATAAGTGGCTTGGAAACTTGGAGTGTTGGTTTTGATCCAGACATAAGAGCTGATGTATTTTGTACAGATGATCAAAACTGGCAACTCCCTCCTGCTGATGCACAGGTCTGAAGAAGCGTCTGTTTGGGATGGTGCGGCTGATCTGAGGAGGCAGCACTGATCCACATTCCTGGATGCTTCTGTTTCAGGTTGGGGGTGAGGTAGGTGCTCTGCATTTTAGCACCAAACTCCCCAAAACCTCTGCATTCCTGGAATAGTATTGTGAGCAGTAGGGGAAGCAGTTGTGGTAGGATCCATGTTTCTTCAGAAGAGGAGCAATCCTGTAAATAGGATGTTAAAAGGAATGATAGTGCCACATTTTTGTCAGAGGCTCCATCTTCTGAATCACTGACAAGAGCAGCTGAGAGGGGAATGGATTATCACTGTTTCTGTGTAGCTTTGTTAACATGGGCAAGTGTTTGCCAGCTTGGCAGTGACCCTTCTCATGAAGGGCTGATGTCTTTTAGACAAACCTGGAGCACGATGTGTATGAGAGGCTGACTGCCCTGCAGGAGGGACTCATTCCTAAGAAAAAGGCAGCAACTGATGATGACCTGCATCGAATCAATGAACTGATACAGGTAGGTCCTGTGGCCTCCCAACCCAAAACCATGCCCTTGGTTACAAGGCATCCTGCTGCTGTTAGTAAAAGCTAAAGCTGACTCAAACAACCCCATGTGGGTTCACTTCTGTGTCATCAGTTACAAGGGGCACAGGTAGGGAAATGGGAAGGCATTGCTCAGAGCAGGCATTCCGTGGTTGATGACAAGTGTTTCCTTTCAGGGGAACATGCAGAGGTGTAAACTCGTGATGGATCAAATCAATGAGGCTCGAGACTCCATGCTAAAGGTCTTGGATCACAAGGATCGTGTTTTGAAGCTTCTAAACAAGAATGGAACTGTCAAGAAAGTGTCCAAATTGAAGCGAAAGGAGAAGGTTTGAACGCAGACTAATGACTTTGGAAATGGAGAACATGTACAGAACAGAGCTGAACCTTTTTGTAGTTTGGGTTTATTTTTAAGCAGAGCATCGGAATAAAAAAGGATGAGTTTAGGGAACAGATGGACACATGAAGCCTGGTGACCTGAAGGGATTGTCCTTGATCTTGTCATAATGAACAAAGATTTCTCTCAGGCTCATCCCTTTTTAGTCTTTCCAGTCCCACTGTTTAACTCCTGATGTGTCAGGTAAGGACACACCTGTAAGGCAGGAGGTTGTGCAGGGGACTGCAGGAGGCTGACATACAGCTATGGACCCAGACAGCAGCCAAGCTTCCAGCAGTGGAAATGGCACCTCTTTCAGTTACCCCATTCAGTTCTCATCCTGACCTCCCAGTGTCTAAAGCAGCCTTCTTACACCAGTGCCACTGCACTAGGGGATCTGCCACAAAGAATCTCCAGCAGCTCAGAAGCCCTAGCTGTCAAGATTAAATAAATAAAAAAAAGAGGGGGGGAGGGGGGAAATAATTTCAAAGTGATATTGTAGTGTCTGTGTCTGTGTTGGTGCTCTGGGATACTTGTGTTGAGGTACCTCTTGCAGAGGTGCTGTAGCTGGTGTAATGTTGATTGTACGTACCACATACATCCTGAAAACATGAATAAAGGAATTGGAGGGTTTTGTATGTGAGCAGTTCGTGTACCTTTGTACCAGTGAAACTCTTCGAGCTGTAAACTTGAAAACGAAGCTTTGGAAGAAGGCTGAGGAGAGAAGAGAGAGCATGCTGGGAGCCAGCCAGCACCCTGTGCTGTGGAGGGTGAGTAATGCAGTTCCCAGTTCAGGTCCTAAAGAAGAAATATGGATTATCCCCCATGCACTTGTGCATTGAAACTTAATATTTTAGAAAAATTGCTAAATTAGTTCATTGTTAGTCTCCTCAGCAGGAAACTTCAGTGTCATGAACTAACTGTTGAGAATATATTCTTTTGCTCTTCCAGTTATAGTGCTGTTATCTTGCCTTTATTCAGAACTGAGTTCTTTCAGAACTTAGATTAAAAATATTGTATTTAATTCTTATTTCCTGATTTTTATAATTAGAGAAGTAGAATGTCCATATTCACACTGTTTTTGTGTTTTTAACACATGAAAACCACGTTTATTTCAGCTTTGGATGGTAGTCTTTAATGTAAACTTGATTTTGCTCCTTCAAATGAAACCACTTCCATTGTAAGATACAATTCTAATATAATGATATTGTAACTTGCATATTAGGAAAGTTACAGTAGTTGTGTGTGTGTGTGTTGAAATTAAAAGCAGAGGTAAGACCAGAAAAGGTGGGAATTAAACTGCTGCCATCACCTCACATTTCTTGTGCTGCAGGAACAGAAGAACATGCACAAGTGGTGAAGTATTTGTTTGATGTTGCCAGGGTAATAAAACACAGCACCGACACTCCCAGGTTCCTAAGGACTCTACAAGAAGCTCTGTGGTGATTATGAAGTGGACTTCTGTAGGGTTGGGAACTGTTTCATATCTTGGCAAAGGGGTTTGAGGTGCAATCCAAGGCATTACCAGCAGAGTGAGGTATGTGGGGGGAAGAAGGGAGGGAAGGATTCTTTTAAACGCTGCAGAAGTTAGGAATTCCTCTCTTGGTCTATTCTGGGTACTCTCACCCGATTCTTTGTAACCTTAGTTTTCCTAAGTTGCTATTTAGGGCTGCCATCTAGACTTAAGAGGATGATGCTGTTCCATAACCTTAGAATGGCAATAATTACAGTGCTGCTCTTGTGGTGTGGAAACCATGTAGATTATGTAATGTAAAAGGCCAGGAGAAAACTGTAGAAAGTGTCCCAGCCTGCGGCAAGGGGTGGAACAAAACAAGCTTGAAGGTGCTTTCCTGTCAAACCATTCTGTGATTCTATTCTACAGGAGACAGTAAGATCCACTGACATTTAACCAGATTTCTCCAGCTCACGTTTTTATGCCACTTATTTATCGCTTAAGCTTCGATCAGAAATGGCATAAATTCCCTTTTGCAGCCTTGAAAGGGTTCAGCCAGTTTGTCTCTTGGGGTTGGATGTGCAGTGTGGGTACTCTGGGCTATGCAAAGTTTGCTCTTCATTGTTCCCAGGTGTTTCACGGGTGTTGTTGGAAGGGAATCAGGAGTGAGCGCTGTGCTTTTCTCTATCCCATCCCTTACGTACCTCATACAGCCACAACAACCCTTGTCCCCTCCACCCAGTGACTCCAAACCGCCCGCTGCCAGAAAATTCTCTCAGGGTGGAATGCAAAGCCTCTATTTCTACAAGCTGTCCCTAAACCCTTGACGAAGTTACTACTCCGTGCTTTGGTTTTGATGGTGCTGGGAAGAAGGGCGGAGGCGGAAGGATTTGGGTGCCCCGTTGGCGGCTGGAAACACTAAAAGAGTAATTTCTGCGTTGGTGCCGCGTTGTGGTATCTTGCCTCCTGCCGTAAATCCCTTACACGCGGCTATAATTAAAGCCGTCCCAGCGGCCGGAGCTCCCCCCGCGCTCAGGCCCGGCCGCAGCCCCGCTCTCCCCTCACGCCCTCAGCGCGCCGGGCCGCACCAACGCTCCGGGCACCGAGGGGTGGAACGACTCCCCCGCTTCGAGCCGCGCAATGGACGCTCCCCGCCCCGCGCCCCTCCCCCTACGCCGTCATCGCCCCCGCTGGCCAATGGCAGCGCGGCGCTGCTGCCGAGTGACGTCCCCGCCCCCGGAACTGTTTGCTCCCGCACGTGCGGTGCTCACGTGACGGGGAGGGCGCGGAAGCGCGCGTCTCTATGGTTTCTGCGTGGGGCAGAGCGCCCGCCCTGGGGCCTTGGCTGTGTTGGCGCCGCCGGGAGGCTGGCGGACTATGAGTGTCCGTCCCTCATTACCTCANCGGTGCCCCGGTGTGCCCCCTGCCCGCCCGCCCGCCCGCCCGGCGCTCCCGGGAAGCGGGGCTGGAGCCGAGCGGCCGCCTTTGTTAGGCCCCTGCTGCAGAGGAGGGGAGAAGAGGGGGAAGCTCCCCCCTGCCCCTGCCACGTCTCCGGTCTTGAATCAAGTGTTGTGCTTCCAGATAAATAAATAATGATTTACCTTCCCCAATGCGGCTGAGCCGTCAGTGGTAACTGGGGAAGGCTCACGAGGTTCAGCACCCTCAAAGAGCCAGAGCGGGTTACTTTTAATAGGCAGTGAAGAATTTACACGGTCGCTTTGTCAAAGTTATGCTTTTCTTTTGCTTGGTTTGGTTCCTTTTTGATTTTGGGGGTTTTTTAAATTTTTTTATTATTACAAAAGTAGAGATCAAAGAAAAAATTATCATTTTCATTAGGTCTTGTAGATTGTTGCTTATGGTCTTTCTAAAACCTTGAGGGGATTCCTAAGCAGAGCGAGCACTGCGGGCGTGCAAGGTGCACCTCTCAACACCCTTCACATCAGTTCTGGTTCCGTTCAGAGTGCTGTGACTCCTGCTGTGACCGATGAAACTTCAGGAACAAAGTTTACTGTCTTTGCACGTGCAGAGGAGGGAGGGAGTTGTCACGACCTGAATTTCAGTGCGTGTCATCCCTCACCCCCCCAGCACTGTTTGTGCTTTCAGCTTGGGAGGGTTGGAGGGCTGCTCTGGTGGTCACAGGAGTTCCCTGGTGCTGCTGAGAGCTGAGTGTGGCTTCAGTCCCCCGTGGTGTTCCCTGTGTCTCACCTGCCTGTGCTTTGAGCCCCAGACTGTTTTTCTCTCCCCTGTATATTCAGATCTCACGGTGATGTTGGTGTTTAAGCTCCTGCCACTGACCTGTAATCCTTGCCTATCATGTTTGTTCATCTCTGTCTGTGTTTGTTCCGCCCCTTCGTGTGGTGCATGAGCTGATATTCTCCTCTTTGCTGGCAAAACACTGCTCTGGGTTGTTGGGTTTTTTGTACCATGCCTGTTTCCTGCTGTTATCACTTTCCTCTGTTCAGTCCATGCTGGCTTCAGCTCTTCCTGTCATGCATATCTTGTCTGTACCCCCTGCATGTTTATTTGGGAGCTGTATTTGTTCACCCAGTCCCTGAAGGTAAATGCAGATTCCAGTCTGTGGTCTGGAAAATAGTCTGTAGTTTAGGAAATGGTGGTTTCAGTGCTTTTAGCTCCTCTTTGATGTTGCCAGTGCTAAAACAAGGGCAACACCCCTGGGAGTCCAGCCCCAGAGGTGTCATTTTGGGCTGCTGTCACTCTCTCTCAGGAACAGGGAAGGGAAATGCACTTTTTTTGCCACTGGTGCAGGCATTGGGTTAGCAGGAAAAGTAGTGGATAGGGTGTATATGTAGTCACAAGTCTTTTTTCCTTCTGTTTTCCCACAGTTTTGTTCTTTTTATGGGAAGTCTGGTGACAGTTTTTTGTGATGAGCCACCTATTAAAATGTTCAATNTCCCCCGCCCGCCGGGCCCGCTTCTCCGGGGAGCCTCGCCCAGGCCCATGGCCCCATGAGGCGGCAGAAGGCTGCGGGGCAGCAGCGGCGGCGGCGGGGCTGAGGCGGAGGAGAAGCCGGGACGGGTGCAGGAGGTGGGTGACCCCCCCGGGGCTGTGAGGGAGGCACGGGGGGAGGG
>VYZP01001767.1:0-34727 GCA_013400635.1 Hypocryptadius cinnamomeus | reverse complement strand
TTTTTTAAATTTTTTTATTATTACAAAAGTAGAGATCAAAGAAAAAATTATCATTTTCATTAGGTCTTGTAGATTGTTGCTTATGGTCTTTCTAAAACCTTGAGGGGATTCCTAAGCAGAGCGAGCACTGCGGGCGTGCAAGGTGCACCTCTCAACACCCTTCACATCAGTTCTGGTTCCGTTCAGAGTGCTGTGACTCCTGCTGTGACCGATGAAACTTCAGGAACAAAGTTTACTGTCTTTGCACGTGCAGAGGAGGGAGGGAGTTGTCACGACCTGAATTTCAGTGCGTGTCATCCCTCACCCCCCCAGCACTGTTTGTGCTTTCAGCTTGGGAGGGTTGGAGGGCTGCTCTGGTGGTCACAGGAGTTCCCTGGTGCTGCTGAGAGCTGAGTGTGGCTTCAGTCCCCTGTGGTGTTCCCTGTGTCTCACCTGCCTGTGCTTTGAGCCCCAGACTGTTTTTCTCTCCCCTGTATATTCAGATCTCACGGTGATGTTGGTGTTTAAGCTCCTGCCACTGACCTGTAATCCTTGCCTATCATGTTTGTTCATCTCTGTCTGTGTTTGTTCCGCCCCTTCGTGTGGTGCATGAGCTGATATTCTCCTCTTTGCTGGCAAAACACTGCTCTGGGTTGTTGGGTTTTTGTACCATGCCTGTTTCCCGCTGTTATCACTTTCCTCTGTTCAGTCCATGCTGGCTTCAGCTCTTCCTGTCATGCATATCTTGTCTGTACCCCCTGCATGTTTATTTGGGAGCTGTATTTGTTCACCCAGTCCCTGAAGGTAAATGCAGATTCCAGTCTGTGGTCTGGAAAAGAGTCTGTAGTTTAGGAAATGGTGGTTTCAGTGCTTTTAGCTCCTCTTTGATGTTGCCAGTGCTAAAACAAGGGCAACACCCCTGGGAGTCCAGCCCCAGAGGTGTCATTTTGGGCTGCTGTCACTCTCTCTCAGGAACAGGGAAGGGAAATGCACTTTTTTTGCCACTGGTGCAGGCATTGGGTTAGCAGGAAAAGTAGTGGATAGGGTGTATATGTAGTCACAAGTCTTTTTTCCTTCTGTTTTCCCACAGTTTTGTTCTTTTTATGGGAAGTCTGGTGACAGTTTTTTGTGATGAGCCACCTATTAAAATGTTCAATACCTTGGAAAGTGTGATTGCATGCAGGTTGTGTCCATACTCTTCCAATCTGTGTGTGAAAACACCCATTCTGCTGAGCTGCCTTTAGTGCTGTGCCTGGGCCCGTGCTTTGGAGGGTTTTCTTCCTCTGTTTGCAGCAGAAGCAAGGAAGCAGCTGTTGGTTTTTCACCTGTAACACTTTGTGTAATGCTTTTCCCCCCTCCCCACCCCTCCATGCCAGGGTTCTGCAGTGCTCCAGGCAGCGAGTTTTGAAGCAGGATGGGAAAAAGACGCTGTGTTCCTCCACTCGAGCCCAAGCTGGCAGCTGGCTGTTGTGGGGTGAAGAAGCCCAAATTGTCTGGGAGTGGAACGCACAGTCATGGGAATCAGACCACAACTGTACCGAGCTCCAGTTCAGGTCCTCTTCAGAACCACCAGCATACAGATGGGAATAATGGAAGGGAGAACGTATCTGACTTGACTTTGGGCCCAGGAAATTCCCCGATTACTCGAATGAATCCCACTTCAGGAGCTCTGAGCCCACTTACTCGGCCCAATGGAACTGCCAACAGCACCAAGAACCTGGTGGTGACAGCAGAGATGTGCTGCTACTGCTTTGATGTACTCTACTGTCATCTCTACGGGTTCCCTCAGCCACGGCTTCCTCGATTTACCAATGACCCCTAGTGAGTACAGCCTTACGTGGGAGCAAAGCTGGGAAACAGCTTCCAGAGCTGTGGTGTGGTTGGGGAAGGGTGAAGGGTTTCCTCTGGGGAGTGGGAAGAGTGGTGTGCAGGGAGAAAGGGGGGCACTCTGCTCCTTGCTTTGTGTGCTGGGAACAAAAGGATGCGCTGTAAGTGCACAAAAGATTAAAGTGCTGTTTGTTGGTGGAGGTGAGTGAGCTTTAAAGAGTGTCCTTCAAGAGTGAAGGTGCTTAGCTCTACAGAAAGAGCTAGGCCAGGTGTGAAGAGGTGTGGTGCTTCTTCAGCTCACAGTCTGGTGTGTTCCATGAGGCACTGTGTTCTTTGTGGAGGAGTGCAAACCCACTTCATGGTAACGTTCTGGTAAAGTCTGCCCCCTTCTTTGTAAGTAGATTCCTCTGTAAAAAATTAGCTGAGTAGTGTCACCTACAAAATTGTACTAGAAAACCAGTTAAATAATGTCATTAATTTGAAGAAGCTGCAGCTTCTAATGTGAGACACTGACTTGGAGAGGGGAAGAGACTTCCTTCTGCAAAGCAAATGGAGAGGGAATAAAGTAAGAAATCGAAGTTGGAACAAGTTTCCAGCTCATCCTAAAACAAATGCAGGGCTGGTGAGAGTTGGACAATGTTACTCAAAGTTTTCAGCTGTCCAAAGTGAATGGATTTAGCAAGGAGGGGAATCTAAAAATTACCAGTTATAGAAGATGTGTTAGGGAGAGAGCACTAGCTGGGCAATGTGGGGAGAAATCCTAGAATCATTTAGGTTGGAAAAACCTTTGAGTCCAACCATGAAGCCAACACTGCCAAGAGTGTTAACTTTCAAGGACAATACCAAGGTTAGGAGGAAAGGAGATGTGTATGAGCAGAAGTGAGGAGAAGGATTTATGAAGCTGTTTCACTTTGGTGAGATTTAGCTAACGTCTGTCTGAAGGTTGACTGCGTAGGTGTGGAAATGTTAATGTTGTTAAAATGTTTGTTAAAGAATTATGTGGGAAAGGTCAGTGACAGATGGACCTTCTGACACTCCTCCAGGGCCTCCTCCACAACAATAGATAAAATAAAAAGTTGCTGACATCCTTGATTTAAGCTAATGAATTTTAAATTGATGTAAAGAACAATGGCTTAAACAGGTCAAGGACTTTGTTTCAGTGTACTCAGTGTGTGCCCACCTTTCTGCTGTCAGGGTGGATGTGGGTTGTGCTTCCACACAGTTGTTATTCCAGCTGGATTATGGATACATGTTCTGAATGCTGCTGCAGAGTGAGCTGTTTAATACTGTAAATACAAATGGACAGAGAAATGCTCTGGACTAGGATATCAAATAGTTCCAGGGACTCCCCAGGCTGAAACATTTCTGGTATTCATAAAGGGAGCTGAGTGGGCTCACTTTAGAGCATTTGATGTCAGTCTTGTTTTGTCTCTCAGAGTGCAAAGGGTTATTGGCTGTGGTTCTGTTAAGCCAGTAAGAGAGATGGTTTTATAGAGCTGCATTCTTTTGGTGTCAGAGGAGATTTCTGGCTGGATTTTGTTGCTTTTTCTGTTGACTAGTATCAGAAAGGATGTCCTTTGGGGAGTAGCAGCTGGTTGAATTTTTATGCCCAGATTTGAAAAGTTAAAAATTGTTCACTGGTTATTTCAGTGCTCATGATTACAAGTCTTTTTAGATCAGCACACCAACAAAGCATATCCACCCCTTCCCTTCTCTTCCCCTGTCAGCAAGTGCTTACCTGGATTTTCTTGTGTTTCAGCATTTATTCTGTTGCTCCCAGGAAATGGATGTACCCCAGGGAAAAGCATGGGGTTTGCTCTCTTGGAGAGCAGCACACAAGGAAGAACTGCCCCACTTGAGACAGTCTTGTAATGAACTTCAAGCCAAGTGTTACCAAATACAGGAGTAAGCAAAGTGAAAATACAGAAATGATTTCATTGTGGCCTTTTGTGACATAATTAATGTCAATGTAAGAGATCTTTGGACAGAACAAAGGTTTATACCAAGAGTCTCTCTGGACAGACAGAGAAGAGACTGTTGATTGAATAGAAAAAGGCACAGCCTGTTCTTAGACTGGTTTTTAAACTGGTGCTGAGCTTTATAGTAAAGCTAAAAGCAGGTGTGAAGGTCAGGATTTGGCATAAACAGTGTAATAACATGCAAGTTACAGGGTTATGGATTGAAAACCACGTGAATTTCAGTCACCAGCCTGAGGGGATATGCACATGGACAGCACTCTTGATGGGAATTATGGAGCTGGTAGATACCTGTGAAGTAAAATTCCCTTATTCCAGTGTTAGCAGTGATGGTCACAGGTCAGTGAAGAGATGGTGGCATTGCAAGCCTTGTAATTATATCTGAATTAACTTGGCAAAGGAAGGAAATATCCCCTTTACTCTTCAGGTTACTGCAAGTATTTACAATTTGGAACCTCTGCAAGTAGTCGATTGGTTACTTTTTCCACTTTTGTACTTCAGTCTGATTTTTTAATAGTAGGTATTACAAACTAGTGCTAAAACTATACCATGGAAGTTTCTAGTTGCCATACAAGACAAAAATAGGATACTTGGATCATAAGATCTGTTCTGTAACAGGTTTTTCCCTAGTACAAGCTAAAGCCCGAGTCAAACAAACTGTACTTTTCTACTTTAAAATTCCCTTTGTAGTTGCAATTGATGAAGCTAATTTTTAGCTGCTGTTAGTTTTGGTTCCTCTCAGCCTAAAAACCCTCATCAAATGTATATAAAGTGGGATGTTGTGGCTGGGGAAGGAACAGTTGACATAATCTGCTGAGGATATGGCTGCAAAGTACCAATAGATGCTCCTGGGTGAACATGGACAAAAGATTGTTGTGACTTTTCTCAGTACATCTGGGAAATAACACTTTTCAAGGAGGAGCTCTGGAACAATGGCCTTATTGTCAGCTGCACCTGCAATTTGCTGAGTGCATTTATTCTTCAGAGACAGAAACATCATCTTCTCTGCAGTGAAAATAGTGAAATTTTATCTGTGTGTACAGAATCATATCTTTTTTTATGCCTCGGTTGTTCTGACCACAATGAAAAATGGTTTTAAATGTGCTTTAAGGTATTTTAAAATATACAGCCTTCTGAATGCAATTATCCTCTCCCCTCTGATAATATCTGTTCTATTATAGATGCATAAAGCTGTGCTGCAGCTCAGTGGAAAGATGGGTAGTGGGATTTTTTTCCCTTTGGAAAGGGGAAAGAGGTAAATTGAAAATGTGAACCTGCAATTTGAATTGAAGGGGAATTTACTTAGATTTGTATTCTGTGAGTGATGGTTTTTATGTTCTCCCTTGCCTTTTCTCTTTGGGTTGAGTATTACATGGGCTGAGCAGTACTTTCAAAATTTTTATTAGATTAAGGTAAATTTCCACTGAACTTGTGACAGTAGTGTTTCTCAGAGATCTCCTGTGTAAGTTTAGTGTCTTTTTTTTTTTTAAGTTTTCTAATGTATTTTCTTACACTCTTTTTCTGTTTGCTCTTTCAACATATGATAGATAGATAGATGAAAATGTAGAAAATTATATCCTGTAAGTGCCTTGAAGTGTTACTGGAAAACTAGAAGAGCAAATCCCCTGTCTTGGTCAAGCCAGCCAGGAAGTTGTTGTTGGGTGTGGAAGGATGTTTCCACTTCCTCTGTGGGCAAAGTCCTTCACAATTATCACTCAAGGTCTAATTGCTCTTTTGGGCATTACTTTTGGTGTTGGCCACAGCTGGTAAGTAGATCCTGAATGATGGATTTATGCTGTGATGGATTTAATTCCATTGTTGCTCTGAGGAACGTCACTGGGCACTGAGTTATTACTGCAGTTTAAACGATGTTCTCACTACTCAGACATAAGAAGTTCTGTTGCTGTGTTTGAGAAATCATCCACACTCCATGCTGGTTTTGTTGTCTGAACATAACATCTTAGTATTTTTGTAAGGTTTGCTGCAGAGGTGCATTGCTGGCAAAAGCTTCAAGAGTTTGAGGAAAGTGCCTGAGCTATGTTGTCAAATCAGTCTTGATGGTTCCTGTCAATGTTCTCTTAATCTCAGAAAATCATGTGCTGTCATATTACTTAAAGTTCAGTAGAAGTCCACAGACTGATGTCTTGCATTCAGCACTCTGAACAAGTCACAGAATCACTCATCCTGTCTTTATAATTAGGTCAGCATTATCAGTTGCCTTACAGAATTTTGCAGATGTTTGGACATTCTTGTAGAACTGCAACCACCACTGTCCTTTTAGTGTTTCCCTCTACAGCTCTTTGCAATTTCACTCACTCCTGTAGAAGTTAATTTTTTTGTATTTAATGTTCACAGTCATCTTTACCTGTTTATCTCTTTGTAGAGCTCTATTATTCTGAAGTTGTTCTTTAAGGCCAAATCAGGAGTTGTAGTTTAACAGCTTGAAATGAGCCTGCTGAGTTTGAGAATCTACTGTTGTGCCTGTAAATTTGTGATGGTAGACAGGAAAGTGGAAATCCAGGTGATGTTTGAGTAGGAACAATAGTGTTTTAGATATGTGTTCAACAGGAGAAAATACATGTAAATACAAATCAAATGTAAGGTAAGCAAAAGATGTGGACATAAACTGATTGAGCCTTAGGGATGGACCCACAAGTCAGATCCTCGTGGAAATAACAGGGGGAAAAAATAATTTGGATTTCTTTTCATTCCTTAAAAAGCAAAAAAGAAAAGCTTTTACTCCAAATCTGATTTATAGAAGTGGTAGTATAAAGAACTAACTTGCATCATCTATATTAATTTCTGTATGACCTATGCTGGAAACTAGTGGATGCTACAAAGTGAGGCCAATACTGCCAGGTAATCAGTGGGATCAAATAACCATTGCAGCCATTAGAAGACAGCACAGAGTCTGGCCAGGAAGGTGTCAGTGGAGGACTCCCAGAGTCCTGCTGGGGAGGATGGAGTGTGCTGAAAAGGTGGAGGGAAGTGCTGGGGCTTGCATGTGGGGGGTGTGTGGGCATGAGGATTTGTTCTTGCTAGATAGCAGGTGAGCGAACCTGCCTGCTGGGGTTTACTGGAGGGAGAGAAAGCAAAGGCATGGGGCTCTTTCATACCTTGGTTATCTCCCCTTAGCAACCAAATATCTGTAGAGGCTGGAGGGTTTGTTTCTTTTTTTGCCTTTTCAGTCCACTCTTTGTGACGTGGAAGACGGGGCGAGACAAGCGGCTTCGTGGCTGCATCGGGACCTTTTCAGCCATGAATCTTCACTCAGGACTCAGGGAATATACATTAACCAGGTAACTGTCACAAATGAAATAAATATGAAATAAATACGAAATTAGTTCGTTCACTGAAGATCTGTAAGGATTCACGGTTAGCATGTTGGATCAACATAGTTCAATGTGATGTGCTTCATAATGAACTAAACCTGAGTGTTTGAGAGTTACAGTGAGGTGATGTATCAGGATATCAGGATGTAGTGGAACATCTTTGCAAAAGGTGAGTTGCAGTTGGCATTTTAAGGCTGCTGTCAAATCTGTCTTGCATACTAGAAGTTTTGACATCTGTAGCACGTCATTTCTGTCAGCCTGCAGTAGGCATTGGACAGCATCAGGAGGCTTGCCACTGGTATTACAGTTCATTAGATTAGGGAGAGATGCAAATCACTTTCTCTGCAGTAGCAGAGAAGCATGTTTCATGCAGGCCTAATCAAAAGGGGAATAACTGAGCATCTGACACTTTATTTTGGTACTTGGTGACGTATCTTCTCTTCCCTTTAGTGCACTTAAGGACAGCCGATTTCCCCCCCTGACCCGCGAGGAGCTGCCCAAACTCTTCTGCTCTGTCTCCCTCCTCACTAACTTTGAGGATGCCAGTGACTACCTGGACTGGGAGGTGAGAACAGGTGCATTTGGAACTCTGCATCACTCTCTCGTTCCATTCGGGTTCGGGTTAGTACATGGTGATGTATCTCCTTCGTTACAGGGGTGTGTGGGGATAGAAGAGACTGGGAGTAGAAGAAATGGGGCTGGGAAACTAGAAGGAAGGAAGGAAGGAAGAGGATGGCCCAGCAATATGCTTTTGGTTGTGGGGGATCTGAACAGGAATAAAAGAAACACGAAAGTGGTTTGTAGACTTGGCCCTATAGGAAATGGGTGTAAATACTTGTATAAAAACCTGGGAAGTATTTTGATGGTGTGGATAGGAACTGGAAATAAAAAGTAGTTAAGACCAAAGATATGAATGGTTTTTAGGACTTTGTGCATTGAAGTGTATTTCATTCAAGAAGAATATATATATGGACTTCATAGGTGGGTAATTTTAGGCATCATTCTTGCGTGCAGAGATTTTATCTGTCTTGCCTGACACAAGAGATGGAAAACTGACAAGACTTAGTTCAGGAGAAGTGGCAGGGCCACTGGTGAGGCTTGTCTGGGAGGTGTGGCTGAGAGCTCCTGGTGAGACCTGCCAGGCAAGAGCAGAGAGTGGGGAAGAGAATGATCTTACCCAGGCAAAAGCCAAACTGTGCAGAGAGAGAGAGAGAGATGCACAGTGTTGTGGGAATGACAACTCAGTGATGGGCTCAGTGCTAGCAAACACCTCTTATCTGGCTCTTCATTTCCATCTATAGGTTGGAATCCATGGGATCAGAATAGAGTTCATCAATGAGAAAGGTGTCAAACGCACAGCCACGTATTTACCTGAGGTTGCTAAGGAACAAGGTGGGTTTGAGATGGCAGCCAAACATGTCAACACATTGTGTCACAGAATTGGGTAACAATCTGTCAATTTGGGGCTTGGAATACAATGCTGTCCTCACAGTGGTGCCATGGAACCACCAGGCTTAATCTGGACAACTGACACCTGATACAGCTGCTGCTGGGTTTTCATCTGGCCTATCTCTCATCCCATATCTTTGCACAGCTGTATTTTAGTGCCAGAGTGTTTTAGGGCTGAAGAAATAGAGGATCTCAAAGTATGGATCTTCCAGCCTCATTCAGCATTGCATCTTTCCTCTTCTATGTTTCTCCCACCAACTAGGATAACTGCACGCTGCCCAGCACCAACAGGAGAGTCACTTTCCTCCTCATTCTTGCAAAAGTAGCATCCTCTAGAGGAGGGCTAGAAACAGCCCCTCTGGAGCACACTTCCCACTCAAATAGAGTAGTGGTCACCATGGTAACTGCTCAAAATATTGCCTCCTCCTTTCCTCCACCTAGCAGAGTGGAGTGGTCGCATCCTCCTGGCTCTGGGGCAAAAGACTAAGGTAGGAATTTTAACTCTGATCTCTCACATAGCAGTGCACTGTGCTGTCACTAGAGCATCAATCCCAATTTGTCTATGTAAAGGAATTAGTATTATCTTATTTTCAAGGGAGCTAAGTGGCACATGATGAAAAAATTCGGGGTCCCTGCAACAGTAGCAAGGCACAGACCTGTATAAGAAGACATGGAATGGAAAATGGAATTGCTCTTTCATAGGCCAGCTCCAATATGAGTTTAAAGGGGTAGGCATGTGCAATAGTGTGCATGCATCAGGCCACGTATGTCCAGTTCAACACTAGGACTTCTAAAGCTCAGAGTTTCCTGTTTAGTTGTTTGTTTTTCTAGAGTCCTTTTAATGCATCTCTTGTAGTTTTGAAATATTTTTTTATATTGAAAAATTTGCTTTGCTTCTATTTTTCAATAGACTGGGATCAGATCCAGACCATAGACTCCTTACTCAGGAAAGGTGGCTTTAAGGCTCCCATTACCAATGATTTTAGGAAAACAATTAAACTTACCAGGTAAGCAGATGTATTTGTTGTCTTTTAAGTTTACTTTACAGTGTTCTGGGTGATTTAAAATATTTGTGCTTGATGTTAGTCTTTATACCTCTTCCAGAGGAGATGTAGTGTGAAAGACCATGTGTTAGGCATATAATGAACGTAGAATTAAGCACAATATGTTTGGTCCATGCAGGATCAAAGCTGGCATTTTTCTAAGTGTCACTGGTTTCAATATTACTATATATGTGAAAGATCAGAAGCAGAACCTTTGAGAGTTGAAAAGGTTGATTTTTTTTGGCATCTTTTCAATTAACTTCCTTTTCTCAGTGTGCTCATCTGTGAATGCTGTAGCTATTCGTAGGTGACACCTGTCTTAAAACTAAACCACACTCAAATTTGGCTGGTTTTCAGAATTTGCTTGCTTTTCTATACCCCCAGCTGTCCTGTTGGTTTCTGCCCCCTTTATGTTAGTAAAAATTGGGACTTTCTGGTTTTCTATAGAAACACTAAATTATCAGGTCATTCTTTACCTCTAGAGAAATGAGGTGAGTGTGCAGGGTTTTCTTTAACAGGAGATGACAGGATGAAGGTTTTCATTAAAATCTCACGTAATGTGGTCTTAGGGCAACTCAGCCACTTTGTAGCTGGCTTTTGTTTAGCATGCTTTAGAAGAGCTTGGAAAACTCCAGTCTCTCCAAAGGAACTTCATGTTTTGTGAATTCTGATTGTACAACATGGACCAAGTCATTTATGTGCTATAATAAACCTCTCTTTACCCACCTCTCCATTTCTTTCACTACTTTTTTAAGTGTGGAGATAACCACAAAAGTAAACAGTAGTGAAATACTGATTATTTAATCACTGTAGTTGAATCTTCTTCCAGCAAGCTTTTCATGCAATTTGTGGATAAAAAAGAACACAAACCGATCATTTATTTCCTGCGTGCTACTTCAGGCACCCCTTTAATTATCACCACCTTGATTAGGACTCATCTTTCAGGACCCTGGAGCTAATTCAAGCTCACACAGGTTTTTCACACCAGTGGGTTCCTCTTGGTCGTCACTGGCAGTGAGCTGGAGGGGAGTCTGGGGTGAATGTTTTCTGTGGAGTCGCTCCGCCTTGCGCAGCCTGACGCTGTTTCTCCTGTTCCCGCAGGTACCGCAGTGAGAAGGTGACAATCAGTTATGCAGAGTACATGGCCTCCCGCCAGCATTGCTTCCAGAATGGCACCCTTCATGCCCCCCCCCTCTACAATCATTACTCCTGACACACGGCTGCATGACCAGTCCCACTCCCCAGTTGCTGCCAACGGCTATGACATCATCGGGGCAGACGCCTCCTCTTCCTGGTCCAGTTACTTCTATTACTGCACCATTTTATGATGCTAGCTTCCGTTGCCAAGTCTGCCTTCCCACTGACCTGGGGGGAGGGCGAGAGCGTGACAGGACTTCAGGGGCCCAAGCCTTATCTCAGCCTTCCCTCCCAGCGGGGGTTCAGTTGGATTGGGGCTCCATGCCTACGAACTGTCGTGAGGTGCAGAAGACCTTTAGGAGTGAAAGTGCTGCTTCGGACTGATCTGTTCCTGGGTGTTACTGGCACTCTGGAAACTTGAGTTGTTTGTTATGGAAGCCCCCCAGATCAAGTAGGAGCATTCCCCTGGCAGCCTGGGCAACGGAGTCCAACAAAACATTTTTTAGGTTCTTTTTAATTTTTTTTTAACCTCTGGTATCTGTTGTGTACTGAGAGCTGATTGCAGTCCCCACGCATCGCAGGCGGACATCATGATATTGGGGAGGGTTGAACACCTGGATAGCACCCCATCCTCATGGACAGAAAACATGTGAAAAATGAATCCATTATTTAAATAAACCCTTGAAGGCTTTAAGGCTCAGATCCTTGGTAGGCTGGATTCTTGGTGATGAAGCCTGCTATGAAATACAGTGCTGTTTTGCCTGTAAGAGGGCGACATAGCATTGCTGTGTATGCAGAGAAAAGGATCCTCGAGTGTCCCTGGACAGTCTTTGTTTTGACCAAATTTTGTTTCCAAATATTTGTAAGAGATAGGATTAGGGCTGGGGTGGGGTTTGCAGAGCACTGACTGTAGTCGTACAAGTGAGACCAGTGACTGAAATTTGTTTTAATTTAAGCTAACAGTCTTGGGGACCTTCCTTTTGATAGAACAGCCACTTTTGCCAGTATGACTACTGATCTTAGGGGCTGTGAGTGTTCCAGTTTATTCCAGGCCTGTGGAATGGTGCTGTTCAGTTTTGCTGGTAAGATTTCTCTTACTCAGCTTAGTCATTGCCACATCCAGGCAGTGAGTGGGGAAATGTGTATTACCCAAACAGCATGAAACTCGTGTGCATTCTGTGTTTCTTCTCCCGTGGTGGTTGATGATCACAAGGAATACTCTTTTCTGAAAGGAAGTTATCAGTTGTATTCTGCAGCATCATTGAGGGATGTCATAAACTCTAAATTATGGCACTCTTTCAATGGGATAATTGGACTCCAGAATACAATTTGAGGTGGGGTTGGTTGGTTGGTTGGTTGGTTTTCCAAGCTCCTGGAGGGTCAGTAATGATCGGGGAAGAGAACACAAGTGCATAGCAGAGTCATGGCTGTTGGGTTGCACACATCTTCGCTCGTGTGTTGTAATTGGCTGGTGTTTGAAGCCTGAAATTATGCTGTGCTATGGCAGGGAATAGGGCTGGTAGGAAGCTGAGAGCTGCAGGGTGCTGCTCCTGGTCCTAAGGATGCAAAGCACAACTTGTGCCATTTTGCTTCACATTGGTGTAAGTTCTGCTGGAGGAGGGAGATGTGAGGGAGGTTCCTCTGGATAACCGTGCAATATTGACCCAGCTTTCCTTCCGTATTGGGTCATTCCTACAAATTGCCACTTTTCCCTTGTGATGTTGTTGAAAAGAATTGAAGATGAAAGGATTGTTTCGTGACTTGCTGCTGCTGAGAATAAATGAGTCTCATTACAAACCACTGCAGTTTGTAGTTGCTCCCCCAGGTGCCGTGTAGTGATGGGGGAGGGTGGGGTCAGCTCCAGGCATACCACTCACCTTTCAGCTGTCAAACAGTATGATACATAGGGCTACACTCATTACTGTTCAAGTGTTCTATGTTAGAATTTAATTTCTAAAAGGTTTAAAAAAAGGCAAAAAAATGGTGCTAAAACTTCACCCCTGAGCACGCTCGGTGAGACTGGTCATGCAGGCATACAGTGCCAGGCTTTTCAACTATACTGTTTCTTTTTCAGGTGTTTGCCCTGTTCTGTGTCTTCAACAGTGTATAGTGTTTTCCTGATTTCAGTTTCTTTGACTAGGGGATGACTAAAGGGTGGGGTGGGGAGGGTTAGTTGTCATTTTTTTAAAGAACAGAATTTTAGGATTGAGTAACTTGGTTGGTTTAAGCCTGAAGTGGGACAGGTGGTTTGGGACTGGGGAAGTCTTGTCCTCTCCCACTTCTATTTCCCCACTCAGTCTGTTTAAAAAAACACAAACAAAACATAAATGCCTCTAAATATGTACTGTGTTCTTGTCTTGTTGCAGTGAGAAGAGAAGCTGGCAGATCAGAAACACTGGTCTGCTGCCTAAGGAACAGGCCCTCTCAGCTTTAGTCCCATAAGGGTCCAGCTCTAAAATCAGTTGAAAACTGTGTCGATAGCTAAGTCAGCTCAGAGAAATGCATGACAAGGACAGGTGGTCTCAGGAAATAATCCCGTTTCTAGATCATTACATGGCAGCTATGCATAAGGATGAAAGAGGTGAACTGGGCACAAACTGTAGTGTGAATTGCCTCAAGATGGAGACAGCCAAAATCAGTGGCCAATCAATGTGAGGTTTTCTCTGTGTTTGCTTGGCTGGGACAGCTGGTTAGAACTACTCCTCAAAGCAACTGTTACCTGGTTTGATCTGGATTAACTCATCCTTACAAGCAAGTGCCTTTTGGTCTAGAAGGGCTTATTCTCATGACAACCACAACTGATAAATAATCTCACTGCAATGATGAAATGTCTTTGTTTTACGGTAACTACAGGAGAATGTCTTTGATCACTGGAGTCTGTCAGTGTTGAAATGTTTCCACTGTGAGGTTCTTAATTTTTTTTTTTCCATGTTGTTCAACAGTCAATCTCAACTGAAGCCATTTCGGTTTGGGAATGTTGTATGGTCAAAATATCACATATCTACAATTTATCAGAACAAAAAAAACCTGTAAGGAAATCTAAGAGTTCGTTTTAACCTTTGCACAGAATAATTTGTTTTCATAGTACATTAACAAACCTCTGCAGTCTTCACTGACTATTAGTGCTGTTTTCTGTTTGTATTCAGAAACTACATGTTGTTTTGTTGGGGGTTTTTTGGTTAATTTATTTCCTTAAAGCAGGAGACCTCTTTTGACCTACAGTGCAGAGACGTCAGACCAATTCTTTATATTACACTTGGTTGCCTCCTACCTATATAATAATTTCTGAGTGTAAATAATTGAACTCTATCCTCTAATGAAGTATTGTAGAGAATAAATCATAATGGATAAAGATTATTTGTACTGTCCTCTTTATATGATTTCTCACAGCCTTTATGGGGGATAAGATGAAATTGTTCTCATCTAGAAAGACAGGCAATATATTACAGGCATGAATAGCAAACCTGTAAATTGCACCACATATTCAAAACCAGGGAGGTTGCCAGAGTGGGGTGACAGCTGTCTGGAAACACACCAATAATCAAACAGGCTCACTACAAGAAAGCAAGGAAAAATAGTAGGAAAGTTAAAACCAATTATTAAATATATTTTGTTAATAATGGCAGAGCAGTGTCTTTGTATCCTGAAATAATGTTTGCTTGACAGTAACTTTCTGTCAGTTGTCATGATGGTGAAATGTATAAAGTACCTACATGCAGAGTACTGTAAGTCTTTTTGAAATTCAAAATTGTTCTTTTGGGGTTTTGTCATCTAAAATGAACTGACAACAAATTGTCTACACTTTAGGGCTATAGTCTTCAGGTGATCTAAAAACCTTATTTCAGAGGAATAAAACACCCATCTTTCTAGATTCTTATTATTTTAATGTTTGCTTTGAGACAGAATTAACTGAATTGTAGAATAGTTTTGAATTGGATCTCTGGCTTACATGTTTTTTCCAAACATTTTCAGATAATTGTTAACTTTTTATCTATGGGGGCTGTATAGTTAGAGATGCTACATTTTCTGCCTGTGGCTCTTGGGAAGGGCAGCCCTGGATGTCAATGAACAGTCATAAAACCCTAAAAAAACACCAACCAAACCAAGGGGGAGGGTAGTTTTGACTAAAATATGCCTGAAAAGCTCATTTATCACAGAACAACTACAAAGCAAAAACCTATTTTCAGGTGCTGGTACTAGGAAGGCTAGAAAGTCAATCCCTTAGGCAATGTGAGCTGGGTGCTGTGACTAATGGGATTTCCAGGTGAATTCCAGCTGAATTTCTTTAGGAATTCTGAAGTTACCCATATCCCTACTACCCAGGGGAATTACCAAGTGTATTCTCTCAGCTTTGTTGGCAGGAATACAATGGCTTAATTTGTGTATTTTAGTGTCATATGCTTTTCCTACTTGATTTTTTTTGTTTCCTATTGAATCAGACATAAAATCTTTGCCTGCTGTCTTTCATCAGAGTTTCTTCCATGCAGGTTGCATTCTGTGACCACAGGAACACTCAGCAGCTCACAGGGAGGATGAGGCCAGGTAGAAGGGTGTGCATGTGACTGCACACTGAAATAGGTCAATCCAGGCTAAATATAAACCAGGATCATTCTCCTGGAAACAGTTTCTTCTGTTGTTACTTCTGTTTGAAATAAGAAACAAAATGAATTAGTCATTTAGCACCAAACCAAATTACAGAAAGATTAGCAGAAACTTCTAGAGGATACTTCAAAGGAAGAATACTAGCATTTATTTTAACAGAAGAAAGAAATTTGTTTTATCTGTGATGGAGAAATGCCATTTTTATCTTGAAGATAAAAATGAAAATCAGAACACTTACCTATACAACTCTATAAATTAACATGTACACTGATAGGACGTGGAGCAGTAGGATGGGAAAGTTCCTGAGATGGTTTTGCCACAGTTGTTCCATGTTCTTTAAAGTATATAATTCTACAAATTGAACAGTATCCAGATTATTGAACCATTTTTTTTCTATGGTCAGCTAGACTGCTCTTAGAGTCAGATTAATTCTGGCATAAATTATGTATTATACAACCAGTTGATAATGTCATATATGTGTTTAAAAACAGATCATGTAGGTTTGCATTCAGAGTCTTACTATGACTTTATTACTGGATATTAATATAACTTTACTTTGCTCATACCTGTTAGTTCATTATGGTTTTGGATATATAATTTCCAGTGCAGTAAAAATAAAGGTAAAATGGTGTGAAGAACGAAACCTGAAGAGTTGTACTTTAAGTGCACAGATAAAATCACACATGTCTGTGCAATGCTGGCTGCTGTGGCACATGGTGCTCTCAGTGGGTGGTTATCTCCACAAGGATCTACTCCTATCACACTGGCACTCCATGGAAAAGATATAATTACTGCTGGAAAGCTTCAAAAACTCCTAGAAAAATCACATTTCTTCTGCTGATGAATTAGAAGGAAAGCATATTAGGAAACAGGTTTATGCTGGTAACAGGATACCCTTATTGTTAGTTGTTCCTACATTTGGTTACAGGGAGATATTTAGCTGAGCATTTTGTAAGGTCTGGGTAGGTGCAATGAGTTGTTGCAGGATCTGTGTTTAGACTGTGGCTACACAGGAATTACCATGGCAGGTCTGTCTAACAATCTGCTCCTCAGCACCATGTCTCCAGCAAGGATCAAAGCTTTTTGCCCTGGAATATGGAATATTAGAGACTTTGTTCATGATAAATTACATTTATCAAGTATTCTTTTTTTTTTGATAGGTTTATTTTAGGATGTCACCAGTAAAGCTGCCTGAAAGTTCCTTTAGTCAGTGACTATTTTAATCAAGCTCACCTTGCTTTTCTATGGATATTTTGTTGATAAATGCCAAAACAGTGATTATTAGTGAGGAAGAAGCCAGTGCATTTTAAAAATAACAAAAGGTCAGGTACTCTGCTACGTTTGGGTTGTTGCAGCAACTGAGCAATATTTACTATGGGGTTTATAAGTTTATTTTTTAAATTCTTAAAAAAAAAAAAAAAAAGTGGGGGAAAGCAGCTTCCATTCAGGAATATTTTTATTTTGCTCTTGAGACCTTAACCAAACACATCAGTGATAATAAACTTAATCTTTCATGATGGCCTCTTTAACTGTACCTGTAAAGTCTTGGTTTTGTATACTTAAGTAGAATGGATCCTTGGGGAAAAAAAACAAAAAGGGAAATTAATAACTTAAACTTCTGTGAGCTACCTACTGCTCTGAGAATCACAATGCTCTGAGTTGACGGGTTATTTGAGAAGCCATCAGGATTCCAAGTGATTTTAAATGCTTCTCTCCTCAATCTGGCATGGATTTCCTTGTTTTCTCGTAAGCCTAATTGAAATTGTTTAATTTGCCAGATGTTCCCCAAGATATTTCCATTCCATCTTCCTGAATGTCTTTCTGCTTGTATCACTTAGCAAATTACTTTCCAGTCAGTTTCTCTGCTATGTTCATTATCCAGATAACAAATATTAGAAATCTATTATTTGATCTCTTCATATTCTTCTAATTTATTTTTAATTCATTCCTTTTCCCAGCATGCAGGAAACCATTCACCTAGGCTCAGATACAAGTTTATGAGAACAAGAGTGTTTTCATCATAAATCCTTCAACAGTCTATTTTTGTCTTTAAGGGCACAGGATGACATAGTAAGGGCTGATAAGATGATTACTTTAAGAGTCTTAGGTTAGGCACTTACATGTGAGCTCCCTAAGGAAAACACTGCTCCATAAGTTATTCTGCTGGCAGTGTTGGGAGAATTATCTTCATTTTCAGCCTGCCTATGGCTTTTAGGGGACTGTAGATTGCTTCTGGATAGTCTGAAAATTAACCTTCCTTATGAAGCGTGTTATTTATGATATCAATAGTCCCTCCTTACAGTCCAAGGTCTATTAATCACAGTGAGCTAGACAGAAATTCTGGCACTGTCACAGTTTTCCTAAGGTTAGGGGTTTGCTGTCCAGCTGGAGGATGTTCTGGTGGTGAAATGGAGCTGGTTATAGCTGCCTGATCCACTTCTGTGAGTGAAGATGAGATGCTTCTGATGCCTTGGTGTCCTCAGGTGCTCCTGGGCAGACGGATGCTGCTGTGCAGTGTGGTAAAGGGCACCAGTGCAGTTTTGAGCTCTTCAGTTATTTCCTAAAGGACAGAGCAGGAGAGTTTGCTCATGTGAAGGACGAGTGCTGTTTCCCTCTGTCCCCACACTCCTGCTCTGGGGCCCTGGTTCGTGCCTTGTAAGACATTGGGTTCATGATCACAGAATCGATTATTTTGGAAAAGACCTCTCAGATCACCAAGTCCAACCTTTGAGTGAAAACCACCATGTCAACCAGACCATGGCACCGAGTGCCACCTCCAATCTTCCTTTAAATACTTCCAGGGATGGTGACCCCACCACCTCCCTGGGCAGCCCATTCCAATGTCCAATCACCCTTTCAGTGAAGAAATTCTTCGTCATATTCAAACTAAGCCTCCCCTGGCCCATCTTAATACCGTGTCCTCTCGTGGTCTGTGAGGAGGCCGACCCCCACCTGGCTACACCCTCCTGTTAGGGACTTGCAAAGTCTTGGTCTGTCACAGCTATTTGCCCTCTGTTCCTACATACCACGTTCAGCATCCCGCTGCTTTCTCTCTCTAAAAGCAGCTAATTACTAAGCGAGCTTAAACACACCTCTGAGGGCTGTTATATTGGGAGAGCACTCAATCTCCCTGCTCCCGCTGTTTCCCCTCAGTGCCCTAGAGAGGTAACCGAGCTCTTTCATCCTCAGCAGCGCCCAGGGTAGAACCGGCCCCCCGCCCTTCAGAGACAGGGAAAAGCGGCCGTGCCCTCAGCCCTCACCCGGGCAGGCAGAGCCCTCACCGGGGCAGAGCCCTCAGCCCTCACCGGGACACAGCCCTCACCCGGGCAGAGCCCTCAGCCCTCACTGGGGCAGAGCCCTCACCGGGGCACAGCCCTCAGGCCTCACTCGGGCAGAGCCGTTCCCGCCCCTCATCCGGGCACAGCCCTCAGCCCTCACCCGGGCGGAGCCCTCACCGGGGCACAGCCCTCAGCCCTAGCACGGGCAGAGCCGTTCCCGCCCCTCATCCGGGCACAGCCCTCAGCCCTCACCCGGGCAGAGCCATTCCCGCCCCTCATCCGGGCACAGCCGTCAGCCCTCAGCCCTCACCCGGGCAGAGCCATTCCCGCCCCTCATCCGGGCACAGCCGTCAGCCCTCAGCCCTCACCCGGGCAGAGCCATTCCCGCCCCTCATCCGGGCACAGCCGTCAGCCCTCAGCCCTCACCCGGGCAGAGCCATTCCCGCCCCTCATCCGGGCACAGCCGTCAGCCCTCAGCCCTCACCCGGGCAGAGCCATTCCCGCCCCTCATCCGGGCACAGCCGTCAGCCCTCAGCCCTCACCCGGGCAGAGCCATTCCCGCCCCTCATCCGGGCACAGCCGTCAGCCCTCAGCCCTCACCCGGGCAGAGCCATTCCCGCCCCTCACCGGGGCACAGCCCTCAGCCCTCACCGGGGCAGAGCCCTCACCGGGGCACAGCCCCCAGGCCTCAGCCGGGCAGAGCCGTTCCCGCCCCTCACCGGGGCACAGCCCTCAGCCCTCACCCGGGCAGAGCCATTCCCGCCCCTCATCCGGGCACAGCCGTCAGCCCTCAGCCCTCACCCGGGCAGAGCCATTCCCGCCCCTCACCGGGGCACAGCCCTCAGCCCTCACCGGGGCAGAGCCCTCACCGGGGCACAGCCCCCAGGCCTCAGCCGGGCAGAGCCGTTCCCGCCCCTCACCGGGGCACAGCCCTCAGCCCTCAGCCGGGCAGAGCCATTCCCGCCCCTCACCGGGGCACAGCCCTCAGCCCTCACCGGGGCACAGCCCTCAGCCCTCAGCCGGGCAGAGCCGTTCCCGCCCCTCACCGGGGCACAGCCCTCAGCCCTCACCCAGGCAGAGCCGTTCCCGCCCCCGCCCAGAGAGCCGCCCGCCCTCCCGTGAGGCGGGGCCGCCCTTTCCGCCGTGGCTTTCCGGTGATGGCGGCGGGCGGCAGTGACCCGCGGACCGCAGACGTGGAGGAGGACGCCTCGCAGCTCGTCTTCCCCAAAGGTGCGAGCGGGGGCGGCGAGGAGCCGGGGTCGGGTGGTGGTTGGAGGCCGGCAGCGGCCGCCTGTGAGGGTACGAGCCTCGCCGAGCGGCTCCTTGGACCGGAGCGCTGCTCGACGCCCCTCCAGCAGCTACTAAGCCCCGAGTGTTAAAAATCAGGATAATAATAAATGATTTGTATATATTTAAGGATCTCATGATTTTTAGGATATGGCGGTTCTTAGGTGGGCCGCTTCGTGTGTGTCGGGTATTAAAAAAAAAAAAAAAAAGTCCTGTCAGGTTATAGTGAAAAGGTTATGGGTTTTTGATATAAGCTTTTTCAGTGATGTTTGTTGATACAGGAGTTCTTCCCTGTGAGGGTGGTGAGGCCCTGGCACAGGGTGCCCACAGAAGCTGTGGCTGCCCCTGGATCCCTGGAAGTGCCCAAGGCCAGGTTGGACAGGGCTTGGAGCAACCTGGGATAGGGGAAGGTGTCCCTGCCCATGGCAGGGGTGGGACTGGATGGGCTTTAAGGTCTCTTCCAACCTAAGCTGTTCTGGAAATTTGTGGATACTGCTGTAGTTAGGAAACCAGCTGTCCAGGTCCAGAGTTGGTAACTATGGACATTTATTGTCTGTGTATTTTTTTTTCAGAAAATTAATTCAATATAAATTCTAGAAATGTTTTTACACCTCAGAGTCGCTGTGAAAAAAAAAGGAGGGGGGAAAATGGACACTGTGCTGCATTGCTGCATTGTTGAGTTATGAGCAATAGGGAAGTTCTGAGAGACTATTTTTTCAGGTTTTTTTAATGCTAAAATCTCGTGTTTAGCCCAAACTAATTTACTGTTCAATGCAAATCGAAATAAGAGTAGCCAGGCCCTTTCTAGCAGTCCCTGTATCTGCTTGTATAAAACAGTGCTGTCAGGCACTCTGGCATGCAGCCTCTGACCCTGTTGCTTTGAACAGCTCATACTGTGATGTTGACAGATATTCTTGTTAATGGAGTACATGTAATGTTTATGGTGATGATGAATTAATTCAAAGTTGGCTAAAGAGGGGGGAGAATTTTTTAGCTTGGTTAAAATTTTTTTCTGATAATAAAATTTCAGTCAGGTCAATTAACTTTTCAAGTAAATTAAGCCTTTTTAAAATCATTCAACAGCATTCATATTTACTTCAAGAGCTCAGAGACTTCTGAAGACTGTGGCATCACTTCTGAATTTTGTGGAGTTTTAGAGTTCTAGATATTTTTTTCTGTATCAAGTCATGCATTACTTCTGCCAAAATAGGGTGAAGAAAGCATACTGCACAAATATAAAAAAATCTGAATGTTAGGGCTGCAAGTGTAGAATATGTGGTCAAAAAGACAAACACCTTGGACTGTCACTCAAAGTGTACTTTTTATCAGCATTTTCAGTATGAAATGCTACCCAGTCGTTGGTGAAAGGGCTCACACAACTGCCATGAAAGACATTTTCACTTCTTTATTACCCAGATCTAAATTACACACAAAACTTGTGCAATTCCCCTTTTCAAGCACCTTTTTCCATGCTGGCATTCCCTCATTCATCCCGCAGAATTTGAAACTGCGGAAACTCTGCTGAATTCCGAGGTGCACATGCTGCTGGAGCACCGCAAGCAGCAGAACGAGAGCGCGGAGGATGAGCAGGAGCTGTCAGAAGTCTTCATGAAGACCTTGAACTACACAGCACGCTTCAGCCGCTTCAAAAACCGCGAAACCATCGCCAGCGTGCGCAGGTGGGCGGGACAGTGGGGCTGTAACAATCGCTGCCGTAGAGAATTGGATCCCTCACATCAGTCCTGCTTTACGAAAGTGTAGCATCCCATGAACTCTCCCCCCTTGGGCAATCCCCGAGTCCCCAGCCCTGGAAACGTCAGTAACTACTTAGCATAGAGTTAGCCCTTCTGGGGGAAAAAACAGACTCCCAAATGCACCTTTGTGTCGCAACTTCCTCTGGTTTCTCCTTCTCCTCGCTGGCTTGGCATCCCTGCTGGCCACCCCCCTTTCCCTGAAGCCCAGCCCTTACCTCCGCCTCCCACCCCTTCCCCTTCTGAAGCTGCCTGCTGCACGTGGTTCGCTCTCTTTCTAGCCGGGTTTCCCTTCAGCTACCGTGTTACTCCGCTGGAATAAAACCTTGCAAAAGAGCCTTTCTTGCCTCTATCACTGAGCCAGTTGCAGCGAGTATTGAGTGGAGGTTTGACTGCGTTGCCTGAATGTTAACTCAACCTACTTTTTGACAGGAGAGGTTTGTTGGGGACGAGAAATAGGCAGCAGCACAGTCTGCTTTTGAATGTGTTCTTCTCCTTTCGTGTCCTTCAAGGGCGTGGTGACCTTACTCAGTTTCTATGAAGGCTGGCTTGTGCATATGTTGTACATGTCCATTGTCCTGCAAAAAACTCTCAACAGTTTGACTGCCTTGCCTGAATGTTAACTCAGCCTGCTTTTTGACAGGAGAGGTTTGTTGGGAACAAGAAACAGGCAGCAGCAGCTATCATTCTAACACCTGCATTTTTTAACAAAAGTACATCTTAGTGGTGTTGGGTGATTTGTTCTTTAATTGAGTCTTTTGTTTTCCTAATGAGGCAAGAAGTTCTTGATGGAGGGTTATGCTTTGTCCAGGTCAAGCCTCCTGAAGTGCTTTGTTTTCAGTATTTCACTGACAGCTGATTACATTAAATGGGAGGACTTTCTAGACTTTGCAGAATAATTATGGGGAGGTGGAGTTAGCAGATAGGATTTTATTTTTTCCTCTTTGCATTTATATAATGAGTCTTTTCTCCTGAAAAAAAATTACTTCGGTGCCAGAAGCAGTGTGCAAAAAGAGAAGCATTTGCTTCAGTTTAAGCCCCTTTATATTTCTGTCTTGTAATTCCATCAAATTGTTGTCTTCCCTTACAGCTTACTGCTGCAGAAGAAGCTCCATAAGTTTGAGCTGGCATGTTTGGCTAACTTGTGTCCTGAGACAGCTGAGGAGGCAAAAGCTCTGATTCCTAGGTAAGCACTTGCACGTTGTACAGAGGCTGCTGTATACTTCCTTGTGACCTAAAGCCAGCCATGTCCTGGTACCCTGTCTTCAATCCAGCTGCCTTGCTGGAAAAACATTTGATCTTGGTCTTTCTTCCCCTACCCACTGATCTGACAGCAACACACTTTGTACATGTCCCTAAAGCACTTCTGAGAGCTTTTAGTGGATCAAGTGCAAACCTCTTAAATTGGGGTTCTTAGCTGGCTGTGTTTGTGTTCCTTGGAGTTTTTTCTGTTGGAGCAATGAACTGTTTTGTGGATAATGTAGGGGAGAGCAGTAGCTTCTTCATGTCTTGATTGGTTACCTCATGGCCTGAGATAGAGTAGGGAATGAAACATTCCTCTGAATTACAGTTTCTTCCTTATTTGTCATTATATAAAGGGGAAGGCTTTGGGATGACCTAATTGTGGGCTCCCAGTGCCTGGAAAGAGCCTGCAAGAAAGAAGGAAAGAGACTTTTTACAAGAGTAGTGACAGGAGGAGGGAATTACTTCAACTGAAATAGATTTAAATTAGATTCTAGGGAGAAATTCATCCCTGTGAGGGAGGTGAGCCACTGGCAGAAGGTGCCCAGAGAAGCTGTGGCTGCCCTCGGATCCCTGGAGGTGTCCAAGGCCAGGCTGGATGGGGCTCTGAACAGCCTGGTCTAGTGCAAGGTGTCCCTGTCCATGGCAGGGGGTTGGAATGAGATGATCTTCAAGGTCCCTTCCAACCCAAACCATTCCATGATTTTATGTTAAGATTTCATAGCAAGAATGGACTGGCTTATGAGCATGCAGCTACATGGACTTCATTTAGAGGTCTGCTTACACCTGCCTTGCCTTTTTTGAAAACACATTTTGAAATTACTCAGCAGAAGGTTCTGGGAAGAATGGAGTTTTGTCATGTAAAGAAGAAGCAGTGCATAGGGATTAGAGCACTCTTTGTACAGTGGTGTTACAGGTGGTTCCTGGTGGTTACACAGGTGTGTTGAGACTGACAGGAGAGAGTTATGACTGAAATGAATCAAGGGGGAGAGGTTATTTCTGAAACATTTCATGTCTCCTTATTGCTCTCACCTTGCAGCCTGGAGGGCCGGTTTGAAGATGAAGAATTACAGCAGATTCTCGACGACATTCAGACTAAACGCAGCTTCCAGTACTGAGGTTAACCCTCAGCCCCTTTTTCTGAGCACAAAATCCTGAGGACCTGGGCTGGTTCTCAGCCCTCTGGATCAGTCCAGCTCCCAGCTGAGTGAGGGTAGTTGTGGATGCAGGGTGCTCCAGTGCTGTGTTGCCACAGGTGCATTCAGACTGGAGAGCAGCATTGTCCTTTTGGTTTGTTTGTTCCACGTATATGTTGGCAAGGATCCCCTGAATTGTGAGAGCAAAGAACCTGAATGGCCTTTTCCCAGTGGCTCAAGTATTTGTTTCTTCTCTAATCCCTCTCCACAGGTTGTAAATTTTTCAATGTTTTTGGTTTTTAGCAGAAATGTGGATGTTATTTTGTGTTTTTTGAGGAACTTCTAAAGGATGTGGAAACTTGTTCTTGGTTCTCAGAAGGTTCAGTGATGAGCAGCATCAATATCTGTGGTGTTTTTTGTTTGTTTGTTTTATTGTTTGATCGGGATTGTGAATTTTTACAGCTTCAATATTTTTCTATTATTGTTTAGTGTAAATTAAAAGATATTTTTAATTAAAGTTGTGTGTTTTATAAACATTAGGTACATATTATGATTTTGTTAATGAGGATCTTTTTAATGAATAGATGCTGGAGATCTGGTGACTCCAAGAGTGTAATAACCCCAGTGCAGTTTAGGACAGATCAGAGGTGTTACTACAATCACAGTGGAAAGCATTGGAGCAGCATCTCCCTCTCTGCTCCCCCGTTCTGTGCCAAGTGATTGCAGACACCCGATCTGTATCCTGCTACAGAGAGAAAAAGGTGAAGAAACCAAATAATTTTGATGTTAACAGAGCCAGGTATCCACCCCTGGAGGGACTCCTTAACTAGGTTCCTAAGTGCCCTAATACTGACATGGAACCAAACCATAAATAATGGGACACAGTGGAGAGCTGGCTCCTGGTGCAGCCTGTGGGGATCACACACCCAGCTCTGGTGCTACCGGAGCTCAGCTGCTGGGACATTCACAGATTGTTAGCTTTTATTATTCCTTTTGAAAGGAATGTTCTTTTGTGTAGGATAAACTTCTTAAACAAGCCCTTTCAAGTCTTGTAATTTTACCACCCCACCTGAAAGAAGGAAAATTTTGCAGGAGAGAAGGCTGGGAGAAGAGGCAGACGGATGTGTTAAGACACTATTTGTGATGATAAGCAATAGTCTCACTGATCTTGCAAAAGGGAGAGAAATAAAATATTATTTTGGATCTTACTAGAAATGTCATGTTGGTGCTGTGCTGAGAGGCTGTACTGGTGTGTGACAACTGTTTGGGCTCACCTCACCTGGAGCACAGTACTTCAGACAGATTTGTGTATGAGCTGGGGTGGCAGTGGCTCCTCCAAGCTTATAAACCACACATGCAACTTTACCAGGGTCAGAATAATTCTAACAGAGGAAGAAAAACTAAGGTGTCAAAGCTTTATTTTATAAAGCTTAGTGCCCCCTTTGGATACAGCATATGCTTCCCAGTAGCTGCCCCTGCTGAACCAGGTTTGCTCTGAAAAAATGTTTCTGTTCAAACAGCTTTAAGACATTTTCATCTCAACATACAGACTCTTTGGTCTTAATCACAACTAATTCAGGGAAAAAAGCCATTCTGCACCTCTCTGCACACTCACGTTACTACTTGATGACGCCTTAGTAAGCATCCTTAGGACTACCAAGGAGTGTAACAGACCTAGTGGTCTGTAAATGATCTCAAGAGTTTCCACTATCCTACACAAACAGAGTATTAGCCTTGAGTTTAGTAGGTTTTGCTTGTGTTCTGAAGCCCAGTAATGGGGAGAGGAGAACGGAATCGATTAGGTTTGAAAAGATCTCTGAGACCGAGTCCAACTTCTGAGCGAACACCACCATGCCAACTATATCTGTGGCACTGAGTGCCACCTCCAGTCTTTCCTTAAGCCCCTCCAGAGACGGTGACTCCACCGCCTCCCTGGGCAGCCCATTCCAAAGGTATTTCTGGGAGCCACACCGGGCGGAGTGTCTTGTAGCGCCTGGGCGTTTGGGGAGCGTGAGCGAACTATCACGGAGCAGCGCACAACACGGCTGTGCCCGGAAGCAATTATCGCTCTGGCCGCCGGCAGTGTCCCTTGGCCAGCTGGAGCCGGCTGGCCCGGGTGTNGCGGCCGGGGCAGGGCGGGGGCCGCCGGCGGGAACCGGGGGTCCCCGGGCCGGGGCGCCCTGGGCAGCGGTGAGAGCCGAGCAGGGGCCCGGCGCCGCGGCCGGGCCCCGTGCTGGGGTGTGCTCGAGGGCCGGGCCTGGAAGCGGACAGCAGGGCCCCTGTGCTCTTTACTGCACCGCTGTCTGTCGGTGGCTTCGGCCGAGTCTCTCGATGCTGGCTTTTTCTACTTCCTTTAATGTTACTATTTATTAATATTATTTTTCCCTCCGCCTTGGGTCCGAGTGGAGGTCGGGTTGTGGCTGCTTTGAACACAGGGCTGGGAAGCTCTGGCCATTACGAGCCGTGTTAGATACCTCGAATTTTTTACTTTTGTGGTTCTTTACATGGGTAATTCTCTGTGTTTTAAGGAGAGGGAAGAAAACGCCACGCACGTGGAATACTACTTAGGTTAGTATTTAAGCTTTTCAGATGCCAGTTGAGATAACTGCATTTGCCAGTAAAGAACGNCAACTATATCTGTGGCACTGAGTGCCACCTCCAGTCTTTCCTTAAGCCCCTCCAGAGACGGTGACTCCACCGCCTCCCTGGGCAGCCCATTCCAAAGGTATTTCTGGGAGCCACACCGGGCGGAGTGTCTTGTAGCGCCTGGGCGTTTGGGGAGCGTGAGCGAACTATCACGGAGCAGCGCACAACACGGCTGTGCCCGGAAGCAATTATCGCTCTGGCCGCCGGCAGTGTCCCTTGGCCAGCTGGAGCCGGCTGGCCCGGGTGTCCCGGGAGTGTCCGGGGGCAGATGCCAGCCCGGCGGGTCCCGGGAGTGTCCGGGGGCAGATGCCAGCCCGGCGGGTCCCGGGCGGGTCCCGGCCCGGCGGCTCTGAGGGACCCTCGGCGCCCCCACCACACGCGGGACGGCCCGGCCGGGTACTCTGCGCATGCGCGCAGCTCTGCGCGACCTCGCCCTGTGATTGGTGCGCCGGCTGGGTCAGCTCGCGGAAGCGGCGCGCGCCCCGCCCCACCCCAGGTGCGCACGCGCGTTGCCGCCCGGGGCCCTNCCTCCGCCTTGGGTCCGAGTGGAGGTCGGGTTGTGGCTGCTTTGAACACAGGGCTGGGAAGCTCTGGCCATTACGAGCCGTGTTAGATACCTCGAATTTTTTACTTTTGTGGTTCTTTACATGGGTAATTCTCTGTGTTTTAAGGAGAGGGAAGAAAACGCCACGCACGTGGAATACTACTTAGGTTAGTATTTAAGCTTTTCAGATGCCAGTTGAGATAACTGCATTTGCCAGTAAAGAACGGTCTTAGTTCTGTAGGACTAATAAACATCGGTAAAAGAATGGGCAACTATTATTTTCGGTTTTCTTACGGATCCCGAGAGGGCTGTTGCTCACGTTTTGTACTGTGGAACACCACTGTTGTTGGAGCGTGTTCCCTGCCATGCAATAACACACAGCCGTGTGCAGCAGGCAGTTGTGCTGGCATGGTGGAGGGGCTGGTGATCGTGTGGTGTCACAGTCCACTGGCCGGGACTCATCAGCCTGTGCATGGGTAGCAAACCTAGGGGACGTGATCAACTTGAAAAAAATAGCTCAGCGTTTTTCCCTTGGAGAGAGCTCTTTAAATTTCCTGCCTCCTTAGAGGTGTGTGTTGTTTCTCTCATGCTGTTAGCTTCTTTGTTATGAGTAAGTAGTTGTATAGTCTCAAATACAGTATTCTTTAATATTAGCAGTTGCTTGAGCACATCTGTCTGACAGAGTTGTCATAGGTAAGTAGTTCTGTGCTCTACAAGTCTTGTGCATCATTGTATCCTTGCTTGCAGTTTGTGGGTGCTGTTTAGGAATCTTTTTTATGTAGGCAGTAATCCCTCATCCTTCTTGCAGCATATTTTTATTCTTTTATGCTCAACTCAGTGCTCTAATTTTTATGCTTAACTTATGCTTTGTCCTTCCTTTAAGAGAGGCAATATTGCATGTCAGAGGGTTTATAGTATGCAAAAAGTGTTGTGCCAAAATACTCCAGGGCTCTCTGCTCCTAAGTTCTTTTTGAAGTAAACTGACACTGATGTGCTGCAATATTCTGCCATCATTTTACTCTGAGAATATATAATTTTTAAATGTGTTTTAAAAATCTGATTCTTAACATCTTGTTCAGTTGTGTTGTAATAGTTCTAATGAGAAGATCTGAAAATATAGATACTAAAAATAGATTAAAGTATTGAAAGATTGGGGGGAGACAAAAAAACCTTAGAGCTGCAGAGAATGTTAGGTGTGAGTAGCTACTCACTGAGCTGCTAAAACCTTTTGACTTAAATATCAGTCACTGCAAACAGTGACAGCCTGTTGTCTGAAGTGTTGGTCCCTTGGAGCAGTAAATATTGGACTGTTTGGACTGTTGGAATTGGACATTTCTCATCAGTTTTGTCTTTGTGATATCAGCACAGGAAGTAAAAGCCTAACAATCCTAAACTGTGCTTGAGACAGAGGTACTAGGAATGCCTCCTTTAGCTGCAGCAGGGAGGCCTTGGTCTGAGGAGGGGATAAGGAGTCTCCTGTCCTGTTCCCATCCCTAGCAGAGGAGTCTTCTGACTCACCTGAAAAAGCCACTCATGGAGAAGACATTAGGTTGAGTAGCCATATGGAAGGAATACAGTTTAAATCTGTATGGGATGACTCCATGCAAAATATTTCATTTTGTGCATCTGCTAGCCAGGTATCTAGGGAATTTCAAGAGTTGGTTCAATAACACTGGAAATGAGAATTATTTTGGCCTTGCTCAGATAGAAGTTATGATTTAGAAAACTACTTGTGCAAACAAGCCGGAAGCTATCTGCAGTGTGTTTGTGAATTTGACAAAATTTGTTGTTTGTTTGCCATGTTTACATTCCTCATGCTGGATTGTTATGTTAACAAAAGTGAAAATACAGATGTGCAGGCCTGGTTGGTGTGGTTAATACAGAAACTGAGCATTGTTAGAGGTGGGGAGGAGATGTGCCAAGGGTCTCTCAAAAGATTAAAACCTTAAGGTAACCTTGGGTTTTGCTTCTTATCATAGAAAATATCTGAAGGTAAGAGCAGAGAAGTAGAGTTTTTGATAGCTAGCTGGTTTTGAGTTGTGTTTTGTTAGTAATTTCACTTCACTTTGGAGCATTCATGGTCCCCTATTTTCCAAATGGTGCTGAAGTTCCCAGCAATCTGTTCTTGCTCAGTAGTATTGAAAAAGCTACTCAGCATTTCATTATGTCACTTCTGGCTCAACCTGCTCTCCACACTGGGGCTGGGTGTCCCAGTCATGCTGTTGTGAAACCTGGAATGGGGATGGAAGTGTGTATTTAGCAGGAGAGCAGCGAGCTGGTTCCTCTGGTGAGGTAATAGGCCTTTTGCTGACAGCTGGCTGTGGAGGCAGTGAGTTTGCAGTGATTCCAGTCCTGCCTAGGGCTGTGCAGTGATCAGGAGTTCAATCTGCCTGTGGAGGGATCCTGGAGACCAAGTTACCCGGTGCTGTGAGCCTCACTGAACTGATCCTGCTCCCGTTCTGCCTCTGCACCACAGCTGGGCTTCTGTCCTGAGCACTTGCACTGACTGGGGCTTTATCACATTTCCTCTCACCAGAAGAAGGAAATAATCTACAGTATTGATCATCACTGTTGTCTAACCCTGGTAAAGCTTGTGGTGTTCCAAACAATTACATATAAGTGTTCTTGCACATATAGATAGAATATAAAAAAAAGTCTGAGTAATTTTTCACATTCTTTAGCTACAGATTAAAACGTTTCTTCCTCTCTTATATATTGCATCAAGTAACCCTGGTACAATTTTTTTCTATCAGTAAAAGAGTTGAACTTTATCTTCAACTTAATTTTTCCTTTAAACAGGATTTTTTTCCATACCCTGTTGTTAAATCTGAACACTTTCAATTTTCTGTTCACTTTGTTAGTTGATTTTGGTGTGAAGAACAATAACATGCCACGTGAACTCTTTGGTGCTATTTAATTAGTCTTCAGTATAGTGAAGTATATTGGTTAAAAAAAAATCTATTAACTTTTGGAGCTTTGAAAATATTATCTGTGTAGTTGTAAATTTTATTTAACCTATAATTTTAGGTCATTTTAAATAATTAAAATTGTAGTATTCTTCTGCCTGTCCAGAAGTTGATGTAGCGGTGCAGGCGGCTGTACAGGGGGACCCTTTCTGTGAGCAGAAATAGGATGTTTGTGTTTAGTCTGGCTCACTTTTCTGTTTTAGCCTGGATGTTAAACATCCGGGGTTCTGGAACCAGTGAGGTGGGAAAGAGGAGGTGATGGCAAATCCCCGTCTCTGCCATGGCTCTGACCTGGGCTGCACTGGGTGGTGCTGAGAATGATGAGGGCAGCGTGCACTGCTCTGATCTGACAGATCAGCTCTTCTGAAATCACATCCCTGAAGTTATGGTCATGTCTGCAGTACCAAGGTTTAATCCAAAGCATCTGGTCACAAAGCTTGGAGTGTAGGTGGCTCTTAGTGGCTCACCTGTGACATTACCCAAAAGTGTGCCATGAAGTTCAGCAGGGTAGTCTGACAGGATAGGCCAAAAGCAGTTTTGCCACTAGAATTATAGATTTGTTGGCACGGGTCAGTTCTTTGTAGTAATGTTTTATGTAATTCAGTATGAGCACAGGGATGCATGAATTAATCCATGTTTCTGCAGTTTATGTATTTGAGGATTCCTTTAAATCAGTATCCCAAATTTTAAAAAAACCTTATACAAAATAATATGTTAATGTGTCTTTTTTTGAAAGAGACCAGAGATGGATGACAAGAAGTCTTTAGCAGTTTGTATTTGGTGTAGTTTTGTGTTCATGGTGCAGTTCTGGCAGCACAGTGACCCATATTTTATTTATTGTGGGTATAGGAGTATTCAGCTGCAGTTTTGGGTTTGACAGGAGCTGCACTTGGAGATGGTTAAGCAGCAGCACAGCTCCAGCTAATGCAGCTGCTGGATTTACATCCTGAAGGCTGTGGACCTGTGCAGTAATCTGGCAGGGCATTGCCCAGTGGTAATGCCTGCTTGCCCTGCTTCTGATCCTTTGGTTTTCCTCCTGGTCAGTGGAGTCATTCCCTGGAATTCTCAGTAGTCAGCTGCCTGCCAGGCTGCTCTGAGTTCTGACCAAGGTTAGCTAAAATGGTCTCTTAACACTGAGCAGTGTTTTAGGTGCGTGGCCAGCGTGGTCATCAGATGTTTATGTTGGCTTGAAGCAGGGGACATGGGAGGGAGCTCACGCTTGGGCTCAAGCCAGGGCTGCTTTGGTTTTGCTCTCGGCAGTTTTAGTTTGGATTTGGGTCAGCTCAGCAGTTCAGTGCTGAAGTTCCCTCAGCAGCTGTGGCTGCACTTTGGTTGTGTGGTCACAAGAAGCAGCGACCACTCTGCCCTTGTCCTCCTTCCCGCATCCCAGTAAAAATCACCACTTACCTTTGGGAATTTCTTCTTGTTGGGCCATGTTAGTAAGCAAACCATTGCACCTCTTCGCAGAGACTGGTGAAATGTTACAGTTCTACCACAAGAAAAGTTGGGGATTGTGCAGAATTGCAGGGAGGAAGAGTGCAGACTGAATGAGTATGTTTATTCTGCAATGTTTGCACTGTTTCTCAATTACAGAGTTTGGAGCTAAAGTCATACTAGAATCAGCCATCAAACCATATTTTACAATCTTTTTCTATGGATGGATGCAAATATTTTGGTCTCCTTAGCAAATCTAAACCTAATAAATGAAGTAGCTGTTTCTAGTAATATCCTTGTAGGCTCCTAAGTGATATAAGCCACTGCTGCCAAGCTTTCTAGTAGTAAGATAAAAATACTGACCTAGAACTGGTGATAAAAATGCTGCTTTTGACAGGAAAACTTGCTGATATTCTCAAGGCAGGAGATAAGAAGTAGGAAAGAAATGCTAAGGGATTTTAGACTTTTGGAGAACTCCAGCTTTCAAAACTGAAGCTCTCTGGTGATGTGCTGCTCTACTGAATGGTGGTTCTCATGGGGAGATGGATGGCTTTTGTATTTAGGGAGAATCTGACACTGAACCCTTTCTCCTTGAAATGCCTTCTGTGAGCTTGACTTTACTGAGAAATGTATTGGTACAGAAGGTTTTATTGAACTCTACTAAATGGTAAAAGCAAAGGCTGTTTACTAAAGAATTTAGAAGTGGGTTTTTTAGCAGTTTGTGTGTATATATGTACACATATATATACATAACCATATATAGGCATTTGCATGGCTCGTAATCCACAAGCGAAGATCAGAAAACATGTTCCTGGAACCAACTGGCTCTGTGATTCCAGTTAAAAGAAAGTGCATTTCTAATTCATTTTCAGTTGTATGAGATGTGTATACATCACCCATCAGTTTAGAAAGTGTTCTAGTATTGAAAGTTTCTTGTTACAGGGGAAATATCTAGGTTGGTTATGTTTGAAAATGGGTGAAAATTTCTGACAAAGCTTAGGACTGCTCAAGTGATATCTATAATTTTATACACTGGGAGCTTGAAACTATAATAAACAGCACTGTTTATTTTTTGCTATTGCAAGTTTGTTCCTCATGGGATTGAACAGTTTCCAGCCTAACCACCAGCAAACAGGGGTTATGCATTAATTTTCCACACCATACTGTGGCAAAATAATGGTTTGCATATATGCTAGACTTTCATGTCTTAACTGAAGCAGACAGTGAGAAGCTACAGTTCTGGAGATCTTCACGTAAATAATCTGCAGTCAGAACTTTATTTGATCAAAATAGTTTGAGAAGTGCTGCTTTCTTTGACTGTTCTCTTAATTTAGCAGGTATTCAGATCACATTTGTGGGGTGTTTTTGTTTGTTTTTAACTCCTTGGCTTCAACAGTAAGATAAAAATGGGGAGCATTGATAATTAGCAGGGTTCATCAGCCTTGTTTAGCAGCATTGTGTGATTCAATAATGTTTGAATTGTTTGCTGCATTTCCACTACTTTTGCTTAATTATATCCCTTCATCAGCTAAGTCTGGGCATAACAACTGTAGGTATTTATTTGCATATTTTACTATAAACGTAGTTGCTGATTTAGCTATTCTGCTGTTGGGGCAGATAACAAATTTTTGTCTTGGATAAGTATGTGTGCATCTGCTACATCTTTTTATGAAAAGAGAATTAAAAAATCCCTTAAAAACTTCTTGGATATTGTGAAGAAAATATTGTAGGGAAGTATGTTATGGGCCATTTATTCTGCAGTGTGGATGTAGGGTTGTTTAGTCTCTTCTTTCCTTACATTGAACACATGAGGTATGTAAATAACCTTGAGGTGCCCGGAAGATGAGGGCTCTGGTGCACAGTCTTCACCTCTGGATGCAGGTTAGGGTATGGACATGGGTGGTGAATGGATTTTAACATTAAAATATGCGGTGAAATAAAAAGGTTTTCTATCTTGGAGTTTCTGCTGAGATATAAAATTTCTTTTTGGTGAGAGAAGTAGAAAAAGCATATTTGAAATACAGTTAATAACTGTTGAAAACATTGCTTTCAGTTGTTTTTTGGGGTTTTTTTTAACCTTCTTACACTTCTCACCATATAAAGGCACAATTTTTCACATGATCACACATGATGCCACTATCATCCTGCCCCCTGCTACCCCTTCCAGACTTCAGTTGTGTAATTATAGAAAATTAAGGCATTATTTTGCCTTTATTTGGCCCAGAAACTGGAATGGCAAACAGCATTGCTTTGTTAGAAGATGGGCCTGAGTAACATTAAAGGGGGGAGAGAGGGGCAGGGAGTGAGCATTCCTGTTGAAGTCAAGATTCCCTAAGTTCTGTTGATATTTGCAGCTTCTCTTCTATGCAAAAGCGAATGTTGCAAGAGTTCTGGGTATGTTTGGTAATCATTTAACAGATGAAGGTTGTGAAAAGTAAATCTTTGTAACATGTTACTAGTCTTTATAATTGCCACATTTTACTAAAATTTGGTGTCTTGTTAGTATTGAATTTGCAACTCTTTGTGTCTCAGATACTCAACTGTGTTTGGTGTATTAAAATGTATGTTTCTGTTCCATGGTGTGAATGAGGAGAAGGAAACTGTTGCTAGAATATATGAACTTCCTTGTGTTAATCATCAGAATTTCAAGAGGTTGCTCCTGAAGCGAAGACAATTTGCTGTGTTCCCCTGCTTCAGGTTTACCTTACAAACTGCCTTAGTCCTTCTAGTCCTTTTCCCTTCTGCTGATAATAACTTTTTTTGGAGAATTTCTTCTCACTCTTCTGTCCCTGTCCATCCCATTGTGTACCTAACAGTAGTACTGGAGTCAAGAGGGATTTGAGGCTCACCAGGAACACCTGGAGATGAGCAAGGAGCCCTGCAGAGCTCTCCGTGGGCAGGCAGAGCCCCCTGGGTTTGTAGGAGCTGCAGAGCTTCAGTCAGTGAACAGGAAACAGCAGCGTTCTCCTCACGAGGAGGGGCAGCTGCTTAGTGAATGAAGCTGGGAGGAGCATTCACACAGATTCTGCTGTGACTTTTTTGTTCACTAAGGTTTGATATTATAACCAGCTGAAGAGGGTCTTGATATTTAGGATTAG
>VYZP01001766.1:43025-62038 GCA_013400635.1 Hypocryptadius cinnamomeus | reverse complement strand
ACCTTAAACATCATCTCATTCCAACCCTCCTGCTGTGGGCAGGGACACTTTCCACTAGACCACATTGCTCAATGTCCTGTCTAACCTGGCCTTGAGCACTGCCAGGGATGGGGCATCTGCAGCCTTTCTGAGCAGCCTGTTCCAGTGTCCCACCAACCTCACAGTACAGAATTTCTTCCTAATACCTTATTTAAATTTGCTCTCAGTTTAAAGCCATCAATCACCCTTTCTCATGTCACTAGAGACCCTTGTAAAAAGTCCCTTTCCAACTCTCTCGTAGACCCGTTATATGTAGTGGAAGGCTGCTAGAAGGTGGAAGTGACCCCTAGAGCAGAACTGGATAGACCCTGTTTCCCTGATTTTGTGGCACATTTGGACTTGAAGAAGGAAGTGTCTGTATTATGTGGTACTGAGGAGGCACAGCAGCAAAGCTCCAAATGTGTATTTTGAACCAGGAAGGAAGATAGAATACAAGTACCTTCACTGCTAAGTGACACATGATCAGGGATTTGTATTGCCAGATTGGATTTAGGTGCTTCAATTTTGTTTAAGTGTCCTACTTTAAGTATGTAAGTCTTTTGAACCTAGCCCTTAGATAGTAGCAAATGTTGTCATGGAAGGTTTGAATTACAAAAGCACTGGTCTGTGACATATAAGAGCATTTTAAGTCCTACATGAATAGTTCTGCCAGTAATCATGGGTACAATAGCATGTATTTCTAAATTACAAAGGTTAGAGAATGTGCATCTGTTGCTAATGTAGATATCCTTCCTAATGCCACGAAATGATCATTGGAATTTCATGGTAGGAAACAGGTATCACACCAGTGCTGTGCTATGGATGAGACTTCCATGATGATTTAGTATCCAGTATAATTTAAATACCATAACTAAATCCCATTTTATTGCCTATAATAAAATGTATAGATATTATGTGGATTATCATAGTCTTACTGTCACTCTTTTATTTTATTGCATCTGAGATAAAAATGTAATTTTTTAGAACTGTGGAATGAAAAAGTAGAGCACAATTATGCGGTTTTTCAGCAGCCCCCTCCTGAAGAAGACAGTAAGAATGAGGGATTAATTTTTGAAACAATTTTTTTCCAGGCAGATATGTTCTTATTTATGTGCAATGTAGTAATTCACTTAGTTCTTACTGAATTCAAAGTTCTAACTAAAGTATCTTGGGTGATACCGTGAACTGAGTGAAATTAGTGGGACTACTGACCAAAACACATCCAGAACAAGATCACATCCAGGATTTAAAGCCTCCCTATCTCTAACCTGGCCAGTAATGGTACTAAACCCCCTAAATCNCTCTCTGCTCTGCTTTTTCCTCCATTAAGTGAGTGCCAAAAGTAGCGTTGAGCTTGAAGGGAAGAGGAGTCAAACATTTATTATATCCTGGCCACCCAGAGGGGGAAAAACATTGGTGCCTACAAATGAAGCAGCATTTGCTTGACCTTTCTGTAAATGAATTTTACTTAATAGGTTGGGTTTTTTTTTTCCCTAGTGAGGATATGTTATGTCCCAAATCAGATAGTACTTTTCAAAAAGTACTTCCATACTAAACTTACTGAATAGCTTACAAATGTGTAGTTAACCAGAAGGAATCAGGGTGAAAAGTACCAAATATCCTACAGGTTTTGGTTTGCTATGTAATTGGTACTTCAGTTTTACACATATTTGGCTTTTCCCTTTTGATAAATAATTACCTTGGTCTCTAGTCAGACCAGACTCTACAGGTTGCTTTTGTGAGCCTTGAGACATTTGTTATCAATGGACTTTTTATTGTTGTGAGAATCTCTTGCTCTGACAAGTTACTGTGTCAAGACATACAACTGAGTTCATAGTCACCTGTGGCCAGTGCAGCTCATGGCAGCCTTTATTAGTTGGGGACATCTGTGTAGCTCCTCAGACAGTGAACTCCAGGACAGCTGAATCAAACTTCTCTCTGAAATATTTCAAGATGTAGTTGTAGGTGATTATATTAACTCTACAGCTGCTTTCCATGGGAAAGAACAGGAGCAGGGCAAGTGGCTACTTACGAGGCAGCATGTTTTTATTTTCATAATACTGAGCCTTTCTAGCCATGCTGGCTGTGGTACAGCTGAAATCTCACAGCAAGCAAATATTATAGTTCCATGCAGGTGACTGTAATAGGGTATAGTTACATGGAGGTTCAGACTATCAGCACACTTAATCTTGCCTGCTGCCACTGGGTCTGCCCCTCACCTTTTCCTGTGTGCATCCTGTAACAGTGGTCACTTAAGTGGTTTGCTTGGTTTTTTGTTTGTTTGCATTGGGGAGATTTATGCTTTATATGTTTGTTGGGTTTTTTTTAGGGGGTGTATTTTTAAAAAAAATGAAACAAAAACCCCATCCCATTTTGCAGCTGTCTGGGTGTTCTCTGCTACACAACGCAGAAGCAATTGTATGGTTCTTGTCAGTGGTTACATTTTTATTGTTATATAAAATAAACAAGTCAAATGTTATTGCCCATTTTAAATACTTGTAGAAATAAAATTTATTTTAAAATTAATACATGTTAAAAACCTCAGTATTATATAATAGGATTTGTCGTGTTTAACCACACTGTTTGTACACAGCTACAAGATATATTTTTTCCTACTCTAGATCATATTCCATGTTTAAGGGGTATGACTTTGTAAACACTTAAGCATGTGATCTTCCTTATACTAAAAAGAAGTCCTGATGGCTGCTGTTGGCCTGGTTACGTGTCAAAAGTTAGGCAAAAGCCTGCAGGATCGGGACACATTTCAGAAAACAAGTAGTTGCTTTTTCTTGTGCAGATATTTTCATGCTCTTTTTCAACAGATTTTATCAGAGAAATGCAAATTATTACAGTAGGAACTTCTGGTGTTTTGAGACAAAAAGCAAGTCACTAATAATGTAACCAAGTCATTTTCACAAAGTTGCAAGTGCTTTGGCAGAAACTCGTTTCTAACCAACCTGCAGATGAGTGGAGGCAGTGTTGTGTGTTTTACCCATGTTCCACATGTGGTACTCAGGGCACTTCTCCCCGGTTTTGTCATTAAATAGCAGATTTAAAGTAAATGTTTGAAGTATAAGTTGACCGTATTTGAAGCATAAGGGTGATGAAAGTGATGCATTATGTCACTGTAGCACATTGACATTATCAATTATGTGTTATTAAACAGCTTAGCTAACTGAATGATTTACCTTGTGCTTAACTGCCTCTTTCAATTAAAAGTAGCAAATGCTGTAGAACTGGGGCACAGTCATAGAAACCATATATTTTCTCCTGTTAACACCAACACTGCTGACATGGAAGTGATGGGAGTGTTGGCATTTTGCTGCAGGCTCTAATGGGCTAGTTTAAATGGCCTAAAAAAAGTGATTAATGATTAGGAACAGGACTGTTACACAGCTTCACAGCTCTTTTCCTCAATGCATTTCCATTTGTGTCAACCAGCTGCACACTTGGGAGGTGTTATTTCAAAGAAGTCAACGCAGGGGCATTTTTCTACTACCATTTGTTTCTATTTCTTAGGTCCCTTTGGTTGTCCAGATATAGCTAGTGTTTCCTTAAAGTTGTAAGCTTTAGTGATAAAGGAGGATATCCTCAGACTAGTATGTCTGGTGACCAGTATCTAAAACTGTGTAACTCTATGGTCATTTCAAAATATCTTTACCATCACTCTGCTTACTCCTGCTTGGTTTATTGTGTTGGAAATAATTTAAAGGTTCCTCTCGGAGTAACTGAAGCACTTCATCAACCAGTACATGATTCTCCTCTGCTATTCACTTGATTTTTGCAAGCAGTAATTTGTACATTAGTCCTGCTTGTTTGTAGTGGGTAACTGTCCACCCCTAAGCCCTCCCTTTATATACATGGATACACATCTGCATATATATCTGTTATGTGTGTTTCTTTGGGAGCTGAGATCAACAGACACTGCTGCAACACTCCTACCCCAAGTAATAATTAACATTTTAACCCCTCTCGCCCCAAGTAATAATTAGGTGCCATGAGTCAAAAAACAAGTAGTTCCAAAAGAAAATTAAAAACAAGGTTGGAAAATCTAGCATCTCACTCTTTTTAATGAACCTTAGGAGAGTGAGGTGTCTAGCAGACATAATGCATTCTCTTTGCTCTTTCAAGCTAAGGCAATATCAAACACTGGAGTAGAGGGGATTGAACACTCAAGGGGAAGATATCTTGTACTTTTTGGAAGTTTATTTCACTGTACTGAGATCTTAGAGCTAGTGGCTGAAAGTCAGCACTTGCTCTCAGGTATCATGTTGCAAGAGAAGGAAATACATTTTCTTAGAACAGGACATTTGTGTAGTATTTTAGTTGCTAGCATTTTTTTAGTGATCAAAGTATGAAGCTAAGTCTTAGCTGTGTACAAGTTCAACCAAGTTTTCTGAACAAGAAACTTTTTTAAAAAGTTCATACAATAATTTGGAAGGCAGAGGGGAAAGGCGGGGTTTAGGTTTAGAGTTGCAGGGTGTTGACTGCAGCACGTATACTAGAGCCACTCTTTTGCAGAATAGAAATGATGCCAAAAAGATTTGCAGTGTCCGTGGGGGAATAAGCATGGCTCAAAGGTCAGCACACCACTAAGTTGGCTTGTCCTTGAATGTGGTGTTCAAGGTAGTATTGTAGCTCATCTTCCTTTTTTAATACTATTTTTAGGAAGCTAAGGCTGAGGCAGGCGTGCTGAAGATTCCATGTGCGTGTTTGTTCTCTGGCTTTGCAGTACCTTTGACTCAGCTGATGGACTTCAGCCAAGCATATCAGAGAAGGAAGAATCCAAAAATCGTTATGGTCCAACCTGTTTCTTGAACAAAATGTGTCCAGTTGGAAGAGGAAGCTGCAACTCTGTGTGGTGGGGAGTGTGGTCAGAGGCTTTGGTTAAGCTTGAGTTTTTCAAGATGAGAGAATGCAGACTGGGCAGTGCAGCTGGGAATACCCCCAGGGCTGTAGTGGTGTTTTACATGGCAAACAAATACAAACCCCATCTGAGAAAAAGCAGGCCTTGGTGCTGACACAGCTACTTGTTACTTCTCCTCTTGTTGTGCAGTACACAGGGGATTTATATGAGTTTTCATGGACCAGAATATGAATAATTTTTACTACAGGTGTGAAAAGCTGCTTCCCTTCTTCCTCCTTATCCTTATTAGTACATTTAGCTTATCAGTAGGCACTTGAATGTCTTGGTTGGTTTTTCTAATTATTTTTTAGAATTTATTTTATTATATTTTGCACTGACATTTTCTGTTTGCAGAGCCTGCATTTCTCGTACTTGGTTGGGCATGGGGAACATCTGCTTTGCATAGTTTGCAAGTGTTACTTATTAACTCCGGCTCCCCAAATTCGGGCAGTGTGGTGCCTGTCCCCAGGCCAGGCTCAGCCTGCTACTTGTCTTTTGGAAGCACGTGTTGAAGTTCAGTACACACATATATTCTTCAGTTTTCTGCTTCGCTTGGATTCGCTTGTAAGATTCTGTTCTGAGACGATGATGTAAACTATATAATAAAAACCAAAAATGTATGTATTTTTCCTTAGGCACCCGTGCAGCACTTTTCCCCCTGTAGTTCATGGTAGTACTGCTTGTGGGCAGGTTTCAAAGGAATCTCATCTCCATATGGTTTTACCCGATAATCCTTTATCCACCATCTTCAGCTCTCATTCCTTTGCTTTCTTGCCTGTGGCTACGTTTCTATCTCTGCATCAATTAGCACAGTGATTTATACAACAAGCAAGCAGTTTAGAGGTAATGGTACACAATTAACATCTCATTCCACCATAAAGGGTATGCTAAATACCCCAGTCACTGCTTTCTCTGCCTGGAATTGAAATAAGTGTTTGTCCTAATTCATATGCTATCTGATGTGAAGTGGGCCTGCTTTGTACGGCACTACACCATTAATCTAATTATAGATAGCTGCAAATGAAGTGCTGTCTGAGCACAGAGACTGAAGAAAATAGCGCTTTTGTCATTTAGCATGACTCTGTGAAGCAAGATCGCACTTTACACGGCGGCATGGCAAAATGGGAATCTGAATGATATTGCTGCCTGTTGCATCTTTTCTAATTACAACAGCATTGTAAACACGACTGGGCGCTGATATAAATAGAGCTGTAGATACGCTGTCATGTGGGTTGTAGGAGAAAATCCTTAGTGTGCTGTTGTATTAAATGATGCATCCTGATTGACAGCTACCTTGAGACTGCGCTGATGGAGTTGTCAAAGCTTTGTGCGGCCGCGCTGCTCGGCGGCGGCAGCTGCGGCTCCCGCGCCGCCCGGGCGGGCGGACATGGCCGGCTCTCCCACTGTCCCTCCGCCTCTGCCCCTCCGCCTCCGCCTCAAGCGGAGGGAAGCTGCTTTTTGCATGGCTTTAACCCTTGCTAGGTTTTTCTAGAGCGTTAATTATGTATCACACAAGGGATGGAAAGTGGGAAGTGCGGCTGAATTACAAGTCTAATTAAGTTTCTGCTGCTGGAGTGTGTACTACGTGGTGGTGAGGCTCCTCTCGGTTTTCTTTCCTTTTTGCTGCTGCTAGAGGCTCATGATTTTTGTGACTGTTTTGGTATTTTTATTATTGTTATTTTTTTTCATTAGCTGTCTCTGTAGCAGTTCGAGTGTTTGCTCCTCCATCAGACTGAAAGTGCTGTTATTTTTGTGCAGGTGTTAATGCCAATCCTCACCACCACTCCGTGGAAGCAAATTAGCTCTAGAACTCAGAGCTCGGGAGAAAAAAAGTGATTTGCAAAATGTCCTTTATCTCCTTGTTCAGTAAGGAGTCCTTGACTCTGAAAGAAGGTGGTGTCTGACATCGTCGAGTAATATGGAATAAATAATTTTCCTGCTTAGATGCTGGGGTGGAAATCTAAGCAAGAGTGTGGTCATGATGTTGACGTGTATAATGGTTAATAGAAAAAGCAGCGTGCTCATTGTGTTTGGAACTGGAACGTTGCTCGGTATTGCTTCCAGTGAATACAGAATAATGTACTCGAGTGAATTGATGACGTCAAACCACAGGTGACAACAGTCAAGTGACTTGAGGCAGGACATGGATTAGGAATGCTGAAGGGAAATTATGTGACCACAGTTAATACATTTCACTGGTTCCAAACCCGAGACTGTGAGGCTAGTGAAAATAATGAAGACACAGAGCAGACAATTTCTCTACTGAAATCTGAGCTACGTAAGATTTTCACCCTCCTGACCACAGGAATGACAGACATTTGAAAAACATGGTTGAACAGTTAGGTAAAGCATGCTGAAAATCCACATCTGGTCAGCAGTCCAAACACTAACGTAAGTAACATATGGGTAGTGATTACTCTATAAAATCTCCTATGCAGTTTGAACATTTACAGCTTCTGGGGACATGAGTTTCAAGTGTACAGGGAAGATCATATTTTATAAACTAATGTGAGGTGTAGCAGAGTGCAATTTTGAACATTCTGGTGAAGATTTGCAATGTTCTGATGTATATGGTAAGGGAACCATATCTGTGCAAACTACAGAATTTGTTTTTAAGCACAGATGGGGCGAAATATGCCCTGGCCATCTTTTTTGTAGTGGTCGGTCTACTTGCCTGCTGACTTGGGGGCTCAGTAGGGAACGTACTGACAAAAAACAATCCACAAAACCCAAGGTATAATTTTCACTGTATTTGGGTTCTTCTCCCCTACCCCCACCCTGTATTGCTATTACTGCACCTTTTTGTGTTCTTATTTTTGTCATGGAGATTTGGTTGTGAGAGGTAGTTTTGCATTTTACATAAACATACAGTGTAGTGGGAGAGGTAAGACAGGATGCTGTTACCCTTTGAAAACTATTAAGTAACACCACTTTTCCCTACTATAATTTTTGTCAGCTGACTGTGGACTCCAGTGGTCTGGTGGAAGAGAAACACCTGTTTTGTGCCATCAAAAGCTGTATGGCTCCTTTTGGTACTGCTTTATTGACTTTACTTTGGCTGGCAGAATTGGGCTTTGAAACCCTGCGGAGTGGAGCAGTGGCTGGTGACAAGTACTCATCAGCACAGATGTGATGGCTAGCAGATTTCCCTGCTCTCAGAGTCCACCTGCAATCTATTTATGACTCCAACAAATGTTTCTTCTGGTTTAGGCCAGTGGAAACCTCCTGGTCTCTATTTATAACCCAAACTTAACAACCTTCCCCAATTTACGCCCCCTTCTTTCTCCCATCTCCTCCTCCCTCTGAGCATAAAGGAAGAAAATTAGAACCTCATCCGCATTTGGTTAGCAGCATATCAAAACTTCTGCTTCCTATGTTCAGCATTGTTCTCACTAAATCAAAGGCATAGCAGCAGCGTTGGTCATGTACTGAAAATATGTGGTATTTTCTTAATTGTCTTTGTTGTGGCAGCGCTGGTGGGCATTGTTTGACATGGTCTTCCGAAGAGTCCTGTGGCTCTCACCAGGCTGCACCAGCGTTGGGTGAACAGCACTCTGCCCCCCACTCCACACCTCCTCTCCAGGGATAAGGAGCAGCATCACAAAGGGATATTTATGCAGGTATTTAGAGGGGTCCAGCCAGCAGCAGAAATACATCAAAGGTAATCTTAGAAAAGGAACCTTTCTTTGCATTATGTCTTTTTATATTCTGAAAGGTCATTTGTGAACCAGCTGTGCCAAAAAAGGCCTTTCCCCAGAAGTTTACTGTTGTTATTTTTTACTTTTTGATTACAATAACTTGCTTATCCCCCAAACAGACTAAAGAACAATAAACAAATACAAAAGGAAAAGGAACAGCTCATCAATAACAAAGACTTGCGTTTTAAAGCTTTGAGAGTACTGACTCTTACATCTCACTCCAAGTAAAGCAGGAGTCCTGCAGAGAAAGGAATCTAAAAGATATGAAAATTATAAAGATAGTAAAAACAATGTTTGGTAGAGATATTTTAGCTTGGTGTGGAGAGCTGAGCTTTAAAGTGCAGCATACTGAGGAATGTGTTTTTCCCCCACTGCTGAATGTTGTGAAGTGCATAGGGAATTCTGTATTTCAACCTCTGTGAAATACTGTAACCTAGATGAATGCAGAAGGTCTGGCTTTCTCTTCAAGTTTGAATTTTGAAATGGGGCAGCTCAGGAGTGTTAATGTAGCTTAAAAAACTAAACGGCATCTAAACCTAATCCTTTGAAATCATATTAAAATAGTCTCTTGCAAGAGGCAGTAATACATATAAGAGGCAGTCCACAAATATAACTTATTTCTGCATGCTTCCTTTTTTTATTTCTTTTTTTAAAAAAATTATTTTCAAACTCTGAGTACAAAGAAGACACTAACCATGGATACTGAAACTGTGCAATTTGTTGTAATTATATTCCCCCCCATAGATTTAATGAAGGACTTTTAAGTACAATTTATCTTTGATAAATAGTCCCTCTACACAGAATGTTTATTAGATTGACAGCAGAATACGCTCTGCGAGCTTTTTTTCCTTGCCACTTATGACTCAGATGAATTTTAATAGGAGTAAAAAGCTTTTATTTGCACAGTAATTTCACTTAAGGATCATATCCTTCAGAAACTGGCAGACACTTGTATGTCTTGATTGCAAAACAGACACTCAAGAGTAAAGAAACACGCATAAGATGTTATTATTTGACTTGTCACACTGCTGCAATTCTATTTGCAGCTTATGTCACCGGTTCTGCTGTGGGCATCGCCCGCCCCGTGCCTGCGCAGGGAGCAGGGAGCGTGTGTCCGTGTGCGCTCGCACACGTGCACCTGAGAGGAGCTGTGACCAGCACAGCGCCCTGAGCGCTGAGCTTGGGCTGGCAGAGGGCTGGCTGTGCTTCGGGATGCCAGTCCTGAGTGCCACAGCCTCACCTGCCATGGTGGTGCCTGCGGGAGGCTTGGGGTTAAAGCTGCTTTCTGCAGACAGAATGGTGCTGGTTTCCCCGTGCCACGGCAATTGCGGCCGAGCACGTGGCTGGGAATGGTCCTCAAATTTTGGGGTGCCACTCACAGCTCCAGGGAACATCGCTGTGGTGTTTTATTACACTTACTGGGGCGTGGTGGCAGGATCGGTTCGTGCAACTGTTTGCCTCTGTTTCCAGTTAGAAGCGAGTGTTTCTGCGTGGATGACTGCACTGTTCATCTCACAAAATGTTGTGTGTCCACACACCATTTATGGAGGATGATAATCCTCTGTTACGTTGTTTTAATTTGGCTTTGAAAGCTGCATTTTAAAGATGTCACTGCAGAGTTAATCACCTTTTGCATGTATTTCTAAATACCTTGTTCTGCTTCCTACAGAAGCAGAAGGTAGAGTCCCCCTTTACCTTCACCAGAAGGATATCGGATTTTTTCTGTCCATGTGAAAATGAAAAGTAAAGACATTTTATTGTTAATAAAACAATAGCTAATTGTTTTGGAGGAAAACATACTGTTCCAAGCAAGGTGTTGAACTTTACATCAGCAAAATATGCATTTGAATTGTAAATGCCGTCCGTCGGATGCTTATTATTAAAACCTTTGTTTAAATTATTGATGAAGTGCGGTGCTGGCCTTCGCTCGGTGTGCCCTGGCGAGGCGCGAGTGTCGCACAGAGACCTGCTGCCATCTACTGGCTCCCTGCGCTCCCTCCCGGGTGCCGTCCGTCCGTCCGTCTGTCCGTCTGTCTGAGGGCAGGGAGCTCGCCAAGTAATGGCAAGTTTTTAAAGATTAAAAGCTCTGGGGCCGAAATCACTTTAGGCAATATTTATATGCCTTCCGAAAGGTTTCGTTTAAAGGGATGCTCTCACCTGAGGGTCATCATATTCCCCTCTGTTTTTAATCCCTATAAAACATACTAAAGAAAACAATACTTTCTCCAGATAGGTAATGGCTGCTGAATGGGTTTTGTTGCAGATAAAGTATATTGAATACAACGACGTTGGATTGTTCTGCTTATGCATGAAAAATCAGAATTGAAATGGAATTAATAGGTTTTAATTACAAAATCTGAGCAAATTACTAACTTCAAACATTAAATACATGGTAAATGTTTAAAAGGTAAACATAATGTTTAAGATCAGTCATGCCATTGAAAGTCTGGCAGACGTTTCCAAAAGGTCATTTTCCAGTTCATCACTGCACTGGAAAATAATCCCTCAATATTCCTTATCCACCAAAGATAATGTGCAGCAAGCATACGAGCATTTTTGTTTTTAAATTTGAATCTCCCCTATCTACCCCAAATTTTAAAATGAGTCTGACATCTCCTTACTGTACTTGATTCTTTGGTTTTATGTGCACTTTACTGCAGACTGGGGTTGCATATTTTTCTTTCTACATCCTGAAAATGAAATTCTGAATAAGGATTTCAAACAGTGTTTTTTAGACACTCCTGTGAAGAACAGCTAACAGATCTATTACATAAAAACATGCCATAAAATAATGCAGGTTATTGACTGGAATTCACCAAGGTACAGTTTTCTAAACCAGTCCTCTTCCTATTCTTTAGTACAAATTGCAAATACTGACGAAGGTTGCTGCGGAGCTGAGCAAGTACATGCCAGAGAAAGCAGCAGAGGACACCTCCAGCATTTTGAGATCTCCTATGCCTGGAACAGTGGTGGCAGTTTCTGTCAAGCCTGGGGACATGGTAAGAAATGTGATCTATATATCTGTGTTTTCATTATATATCCCACAGAGATTTCGCCTTGGTGCAGCTGAAACTACAGGTCACACGGTTTGGTGTGGGGTTTTTTTTGTTGTCCTGGTTATGTTTCTTTTTTTTTTTAAATCACCTGTAGAATAAAGTGTGCTGAAGGATGTGTGCTGTTTTTAGTTTGAATTTTAAAAACTAAGAAGGAAAACCAATTCAAATTAAACTGGCTTTAAAAGAAAAATTTTCAGCCTGGTACAAGTTCACAGCAGAAACTCAAAGAGATAGCTTGGTTTTGTATCCCAAATACCTTGAGGGGCAGGACAGGTACAAGGGAGAAAATGGTGAGTAAATTCACATAAATGTGTGTGTGTCTGTCTGTCTGTCTATCTATCTATTTATCTATCCATCTATCTATCCATCTATCTATCTATCTATCTATCTATCTATCTATCTCTGTATATAAAAGCTGTTAGTGCTAGCAGGAGGAAATTGTTGATTTTCTGCCCTGAAGTAATGAAAATATTAGTTGAAAAAAAGAAAGAAGGGGACATGGGACAGATGTTTAACTTTACCTTTTTTGTTTGTTTGTTTTTTAAGAAGCCCTGTGTTATAGTTTTGCAAGACACATGAGTTGGGAATTCTATGCTGGGAATTTCCAGGCTCATGTGGTAGTCTTCTTGTCTTGCAGAAGGAATAAACTTGCCATACAGAAGGGTAAGGGATTATGCTGTTGCTAGTCTGGGGATTTCCAGTGCTTCTTACCTCATACTGATCTGGAAACAAATTTTTGTTTTAAAGTTGTGTATAAACACTGACTTGACCTGAGCTTTATATAAAATTCTACCACATTGTATCACATGTTGTTTCTAAGGTCGAGGCCCTTATGTCTCATAACCATTGAAAACAAGGTAGTGAGAGCAGATACAGGAGTATTTGAATAAGATAGTGCATATTAATTTTAAAGTACTGTAGTCAGTTAAATGATGCCATAAACATGTATGTAGCACTTAGATACAAACAGAAGCTTCAGTCACAGGGTTCATAATTTATGGCAATGAAACCTAGATTTTCTTGAAAGATGATTCAAAAATTATCAAGATCTGAAATTCAAAATCAGGATTGCACTTATTACGTGGCAGTCATCGATCATGCTGGCAAAGTGGTATATTTGCTTACAATTTTGCTACGATACCACCTTTGGTTTTAAAAGACATGGTTGTTTCTGTCTGTGTACAGTGAAAACAGAGTCATCATGTTAATATAAAAGATCTGTAGGTGCCAATGTTTGTAGTAATGAAATAAAGACATTTCAGAAGAGAAAGATCTAAGCTGGTAAGAAATTAGAAATTCTCTTAGCTTCTACACTTAGCTTTCTTGTCTATGATCTATACATGCACACACACAGTTCAGATACTTTAAAACGAAAGAACAGTATTCAATTAAAATTATTCTTTATGTCATGACATGGACATAAATCTGCTTTCGTTGTCAAGGGCAATACAAGTGGCTGAATGAGGAAGATCGTAAGCAAATATTTTTTGTGAAGTATTAAGGGAAACATTTTTAAGTCAAGGATTTTAAGACTTTAAACGTTTGTTTAATATTGGTTTTTGGGAAGTTAATTCTAAATGTTACCTGCCTTCTTGCCCTGAAGTATAGTTCTTGTTGTCTTGAAAGAATATAATCAGTGGAGAAGGAGGCCAGAGCCTAAGGGATTTTAAGTAAATAAATAAATGAACCTCCCTCCACAAATCTACAAGTGGTGCTGTGCATCAGAGCACAAGTTGTTAAATAATGTGTGTGAGATTTCTTTTTTCCCTTCTCCTTTCCTGCAGCTTTTTGCTGGAGGCACTGACTGGCAGAGCATTTGAACAGCATAATCTGTGTTCTGCTGACCTGAGCTTGTCATTGCTAATTGTGTGGCTTTAATTGCAAAAAACACATTTGCGTTATTGAAAAGGGTTTAGCTTAAATCCTTCCTTTTCAGGACTAGTGTCAAAACGTTAGGAAAAAAGCGAGCCAGCCAGCGAATGAGGGTAACATCAGCTATCGGCTCTGAATAAGCAGTGGGATTGTGGGATTCAGATTACTCCTCTTGCCTGTCTGTCACAAACCAGCTCACCCACTACAGCTGCTGAAGGCATGATGGGCAGGGAACTGTAGCTCCTTGATAAATACAGCTTTTTGTTGCACTGCTTGGGAAAAGTCTAATTTCTTTAGTGTGCTGGAGAAATGGGAATTTAAGTAGCTCCTATTCCGTGTGCTTGCCACTGGGTTTGGCAGCCCAGTTTGGCAGCCCAGATTTGCACAGTGTGTGAAAACAGCACAGCTGAAAAATGGGAGAAGGCGAGGTAGTTGTCCATCCTTCTCCTCAGGTGTTGCTGCTGCTAGCAATAAAGCTGTCAGGTTATAGCTACTCTGAGACTGCTTGCCCTAAGCTGTGAGCTGTGCACTACAGTGTTAGTGCAGCACAGTCCCTGTGCTCACAGAGACACTCTCAGAGCGGTCAGTAGCACAGGGAGCTGAGCTGTCACCCTCCTCCTTCAGGTGTAACTTTACAAATGGTGAAAAAGCGCCATTTGAGAGAGGGTCACCTCGTCTCTGTGTGACTGGCCGTGCTTGCAAAACCCGTGTTTATCGCCTACAGTTCACCTCCAGGGCATCCTGCCTGGCCAGGTAAAGCATATGGCGTTTGTTAGTCCCTCTCCATGTTTCTGTAGCCAAATGAGGGGGCAGTGCTGATCTCTGGGTTAGCTTTCCCCACTCAATGTGTCATTGTTTTTACTTGAAGCACAGTGTTCTCTTTCGGCTGCTGTTGCTGAGAAATACTTTGGTCTGGTGAAGCCTGATGGAAGAATTCATGAGCATCCTCTATCCAGCTGGTCTGATAAGCAATTTTCAATTCATTTTTTGCCAGAAGATATTGCATATGCAAGGAATTTATTTTCTTTTGTCTGTAAGATGATCTGTAGATTTTAGTAACACAGTGGGGAAGTGCTGTTTGTCATTTAGAGAGAAGCAGAACTTGCGACGCTGCCAATTTCTTTAGGTTTTTAGTTACTTTCTACTTTCTTTATTTTCCTTCATGTGATCAGAAGACTGTAATTAGTTGTCACTCAGTTATTCCTGGAAGCACAATGAAGGCACTCAGAAGCAGAAAGCAATATAAACAATGAAACAGAAATCTGGCTGACTAGAAAGAAGGTTAATATTATTTAGGGAAAGAAGATTTAAATTTAGATTACATTCCTCATAACACAGTCCCATTAATATAGGAAATATATCCCGTATTGGGGAATGAGGGTGTTTGTGTATTTGTTTTCTAAGTAGTTGTTAATGATTGTATGCATTAGGATGAAATTTGGTTTTGGGAGAATTAATTACTTTTTGGTTCCTCATGGTGCCATAGGCCAGAGAAACCACTGGACTTCAAGAGTCCAGGCAAGTAATTCACTCTGTTTTTGCTGACCCTGGTGGCAGCACAAGCCAGCCCTGGTAGCACACAGCAGGATTTTTATGCCAGTATGGAGATGGCACTGCACATGGTTCTAATGTCACCATAGCTACCACAAAGACAGTACCATAAAAACTACTAAAGCTGCACAAATTCCTTTATTTACTCAGAGGACAGGACATGGGTAGGCACTTAAAAATACTTCTTCTTTGTGTTGAGTTGTTCGGTGTGGGTTTTGTGCATGTAGGATTGTGTGCACTTAAAGTGCAAGAGTGGGGAAAGCTCTAGATCCTAATGGTTGCACAGGTAAAGCAGTGTTGTTGTTTCTACAGCAAACACACCCGAAGTGTTCCCACCACTGATTCCAAATTTGGTAGTTGAACTGTCCACAGCAGCAAAGAAAGATCTTAGCTGTCCTGATTGCCTTGCAGCCTTTGCTATATTTTCACCTATGAACATAGCTTTTGCTTTTTCAGTTTTCTGTCTGTCAGGCATGTGAAGGTGTTTTTCTTTTAGCTGTGTGTTTCTATTGGTTGTTTTTCCTTTTTAGTAACATCAGCCAGGACAGGCATTGTTACTAAGTAAGCATTGGTCAATAAGCTAATGCCTAACACCTTGCAGTCTAAATCACTTTAATGATTCCCCAACACACTCAAGAATGTAAAAGGAAAGCACCCCTGGGTGAACACCCCAATGTTACTGAGTCTTTAAGGACTACAGTCAAAAGAGGATGATTAATTGTTTTCACCGAAGTTTCTAATTTACCTCTCTTTTCAGTAGGTTAAGATTACTCCAGGTTTTGGAAGTTATCACCATTCAAGCCATTTTTTAAATGTACTTTTCTAATGTAAAAATTCCTTATGATTTCAGCTAGTATAGCTATGGGCATTAATACTGCATGGGATGAATTTTTTCCTACCAAAATGTCAGCTGTTAAATGTAGATGCTAATTGTCTCAGTAATTTCAAAATAGGGTAACTTGAAGGCTGCTTTTTTAGTTGTGTAACTTACAAGAGACACTACTGTGTTTCCACTTTTTAAAAGTAATTAAAGAAAAAAGTTTTAAACGGCATTCATCTTTCAGTTCAGCTGCATGGATTTTATTTCAATTTCTCTTGTTATTCTTTAGAAGAATAGTTTCTAAGAAAATCTTTATTCACGATTTTTCCATCTCACAAGCCTTGGGAAGTTTTTGCTATGGGAAAATATGTTTTGTTTGACCTCTACTGCTGAAATGCTCACTACTAAAAAGCAAAACAAAAGAGCTTTCTAAATTCTGTTTGTCACTACTTCATTCATTTGTGTGAAAGAAAAGGTGAAGTTTTAACCTTACCTGTTGCCATCAGGCAGTTGTGTGTTGTTTAAAGTTGTATTTGCCATTCAGACCTCAAAATCCTAAAAAAAAAAAATAAATCTCTTTTCAAATCTTATACTAATTGGAATTTATAGCAGAGAAACAACATCCAGGTTAAAACAGAAAAAATGTATTTGCTTAAGTTTCACATTCCATTTGGATAGATATGGTATCAATAATTTAGTAAGATACTATTTAATTCAAATACTATTTTCCTCTTGTGTATGAATGTTTTTTTCTTTTGTTGTCTTCCCTTTTTCTTTCCCTTTCCCTCCTTTCCTTGCTCCTGTTCTTCAGAGCAAATATAAACTCCACTTGTCAGTTGAAGGGAATTTGCAAACTTGACAAAATATGGTCACAAACCTTACATAGTTTTTATGATTCTATGTATTTGATAATTTTCTTGGGGTTTATCTTTTGTGCATAAAAACCCTGTTGGTAAGCAGGAAATGTTCATGGTTGTATAATATCCAGACTAAAAGTAATTAAATATTTCACCGTTCTTATTACATGGGGCCATGAGTAATAATTGTAGTTACATTGAAAATAAATTAACTATAATAATATTTCATAATGTATTTTTTTGTATTTGTCTTGAAAAAAAATTTACTATATATTTTATGCAATTGCACAGTCTGAGATTCGTGTTCCAGTACAATGTAATTAAGAAGGAAATCCTATTATCATAAGTTAGAAACAGTCAATATTATTAGAGTTTCCTCCTAGGAGAAAAAACGTTACCAATCCTTTGAGAAGAATTAATGCAATTTTTTTATTATTATTTTGGTGTGCTTTGCCTTTTCAAATAATAAACAACTTTTTAGCTGTTACTAAAAAAGTTGATTGATACAGATTAGGCTGAGCTAGCAGAAGACTAGCCCCAGAAGTGCTCTGAATATCACTTGTCCAGCAGCCTGGGATGGCAGAGGCAGTTGGAGCAATGTGTTTTGGATAAGTGGGAGTGCAATGACCAGTGCTGATTGCTGTCAGGAGGACATCAGTGACCTTTAGTCAGAGGTCAGAAGATGTGGGATGTGCTATATTCAGCTTCATTCGTTAAAGGAGTGTGGCTAAAAAAGTTTAGTAATGATTTGTCAAGTACTATTAATTGCTGCTAATTATATTTGCAGTTCTGTAGCTCTGGTTTCAAAGTTAATTTGGAAAGAAGAGAAAACTTGCACTAATTATTTTACATGGTAATGGACAATGCCAAGGAATTGCAATTGTTGCTTATCCAATTCCTTTTGATTTGTTTTCTTGTTGGATGCTGGCTGCCAGATTGCCAATAAGTCAGAGAGAAAAAAATTTGGGAAGGGAATGATACCAGCATGGACTAAGTTTAAACAACAAATAAACAAACAAAATTCCCAGTATCTCCATAAATAGTGAATGCATACTTAATTCACTGCTCAGTGATTTTGCACAAGCATAAACAAGGTGCATGTTTGCAGTTATTTTGCAGAAGGCTACAAGAGAGGATAACTCTTTTTCATATGGCACTATCTTGCATTGTCCCTTTTCACTTAAAAGGTTCAACAGGGACTTAAGCTGCAGAATAGTGGAAATTGTGAGTGATGTTTACTGGTGTCTTCCCAAAGATGAGGAAGGAGATACCAATAAAACACAACTCTCACTTCATTTTTAACCAAATCTAAGCTCGTATTTGCTTTGAGCTGTCATTGTTTTTTTCCACTTCAGCTCCAAGAGCCTTAAAAATGTTCCGCATCAGAGCACCTGTGTTCTAAATATAATGGTCTTAAAAATGTAATTGAGGGATTTTCACTTTTGTAGGCAAATCAGCGGGGTTGATATTGATCCGTCTTTTTAGGGAGGCACAGTGCAGCAGAAGGTGATACTGTAGAGGGCCCCGTAAACCCTCGGAGCCTTCTGTCTAATTTGGCAGAAAAACACAGAATGTCGGACAACAAAAGAACGATCCGATTCCGTAAGAAATCTTCATCCCTCCCACCTCCTTTTCACAAGATAAAAAAAAGAGACTTAATTTTTTCAGCTGCACACAATGATTTGGTGCTCACTCTTGCATTGAAACAGTTGCTGTCAAAACAGGCAGGAAACAGTTTTCTTTTAATTGCTGAAATCATTCGGAAGTGCTTCATGCACGGCTTCTATACAGCAGATGCTGTGCATTAATTGGCCTGTGTAGGGCTGACCCAGGGTTCCTTGCAGCGGGCCCAATTTTAGGCAGAGGGTTTAAATAGCTTATTTCTTATTTTGTATAACCTGGCGTACATTATGAGCGCGCCTGCACGTGGGGTATTTCATGGTCTGCAGTTTCTAATGTCATGTGGGTTTCAAAACCTGTGCTTCTCTGGTAATGTACTAGCAGCAGGTAAGCTCTAAATACCATCCATCAGGAGCTAATTTTTTATCCAGATACTCCAATGACTGATGAACCTGTCTTTTGTATGAACGTTCAGCACAGGAGAAAGCCATATGCCCCTGGCACTGGTTCCTATGCATTCTTTACAGTTTGTAGGGAGGAGATTAAGGAAAAAACAAACCCTTACATTTACATGTCTTTCATTTATTTAGCAGTTAGCACTTTCTAAAATAGCTT